>JBBPMD010000092.1:0-53878 GCA_038090095.1 Zangia roseola
CATCTGAAGCGAAGTGCCGAGGATGGTACGGCGGATGTTGCTGCTCCCCTCCCAAAGCGAGCCAGAGAAGCATTGGAGCCAGCTGGACCAGTAGCCAGTCGTGGGAATGGCCTTATTCTCATACTCGGCATTGGCGACGATCTCCGCAAGTTCGGAGGTGATGTAGTCAGAATCCTGTGGTTGGCCACGAAGCCGGGAGAGCACGGCACGGGCATCGTCAACCCTGCCCTTCTTCACGAAGTAACGAGGAGACTCTGGAAGAAGGTAAAGACCAGTGCCGAGGATAAGACCCCAAGCAAATTGGATGCTGATTGGGATGCGGTACGCTCCAGTATCTGTCCTTGACTCGGTGGCATAGTCGACACAAGAGGCAAGAAGAAGGCCGATAGTAATGCCTGTGCGAAAATAAAATGAATGATGGGACCAAGTGGGGTGAGGGAGAGTACATACAGAATTGGTAGCCTGAGACGAGGGCCCCACGAACCTTTCTCGGGCAAATCTCGGACATGTAGAGGATAATGATGGCAGAGACAAAGCCGACACCGACACCAGCGACGAGCCGACCAGCAACGATGAGGCCCAGTCCATTGGTAGCGGCCTGAAGAATGCAACCGACGATGTAGATCCCACATCCAATGATAATGGTAGGTCGACGACCATACCAGTCGGCAAGATCACCGGCAACCAAGGCACCTATCAACAATGCTTGGTCAACGACGCAATATTCAGGAGAGGAAATATGTTGAACCTCACCGAAGAATGTACCAGCGGAAAGAATCGAAGTGATGAGCGAGTTGTGTGCACCAGTCAATGTGCTTGCAGTGGGACCTTCGATGACATGAATGAACTCTTTTACGCCTGCGACTCCGTTGATATATCCAGAGTCATAACCGCTGTAGGAGGATGAGTGGACTAAAGTACTAGGACATTGCACTAGGACTCACAAGAAAATACCACCAAAGGCAGCAAAGGCGCAGAGCAAGTAGGCCTTGACGGTAACAGGTGCCTCAATACGGTTTACGTCCGTTGTAGCGGGAAGAATGACAGCTCCGGCGGGCATGGCTGTACTGAAGAGCTATGGGGAGTGCGCTAGGAGTGTGGAGAAAGCGCTGAGGACTGCCAAGTCAAACCTGGGGGTTTAAAAGGGATTGTGATAGGAATCGTTTAAATTTGGGGAACGGACCCTGGACCGAGAGAAACGATATTCCCCACGCCCCCGCATCGCAACCGGCTAGTCATGTCCGCATGGTCCTCATCATGTGCATCACAACGTTCCTGGCCTGCTCCGTTTCATTCTCCCACATATGCACTATTCCCTTTATCTCGACGCCCGTCGTATCGGATTGTACCCTTGAATAATGACCTCTGCCTTGGTCGCGGAAAGAATCGTCTCTTGAGCTTGCACCAGTCAGAAGTGTGCCACGATCGTCGGCCCCACTACTCCAGGTCAGCACAAGGGCATCTGTCACGACCGCGTGAATACTCCGCACTTGCTTACGATTGATACCCCGGCGGCCCCTCAGTTGAACCAGAGCATGCCACCAACAGTTGTCTGTCATTGACAGTTGACTGCAGTCAGTCAAGGCATTCGGGTCTGTCTGCCGTTGCTACTACTTACTGCACGTGATGTTACGAAGTAGGCGTGCATCATATCAGGCACAATTTGGTAGTCTAACTGCTCTAGAATTGCCCGATTTCGCGCTCGCTCTAGACTAATATCCGATCTTTACTCTCCTTCCCGTGCCCTCCCGCCGCCTTGATGCCATCACAGAAGATAAACCTACGTTCTCACCCCGGCTACTCATACCGATTATGGACAATCCCACGCTGTTCCGGGCTACCCCGCTTGTTCCGTCCGCAGATTGCGGTGTCGTCGCGCAAGTTCCCATTTCTGCGGATCGGCGGCTGTGACTCTAAGCCACATCTGTCCTTTTGTCGTTGTCCTTGTGGTTCCCATTCCAGACGAAACTGTGCCTGGACTGCTTGCCAGTGGTATCAATGCAACATCCGAATCATCCCCCCAGGTGAACGTATTGCTTATTCACACGTAGAGACGCGACTTGTTTACAAGGTCGTTTTTTGTCGGAACATTCGGGATAATCTATCAAGTGCCGTTCGACGGGAGGTAACGGATGCCGTATGGCAGTCCGACATGTGAAAGAATATGATCCGTACATGAAGGTACGGCGGACTCCAGAGCACTTGAGCTCCGTATTACCATCGGCGTTTGATCGGAACGATACCAAGGACACAGGGCCACAGTACCGATAGTCGCAGACGGTTGCAACCACCTTCCTTCCACCAAAGCGACCACGAAACGCGTTGAAAATATTGACTGCCATGATGTCATCCGAATCATTGGCATGGGATAGCTCCTTAACCTGGACTGCTTGCTTGATCTCTGCATGCTTCGCACCATATCGAGCAAAAGATTAGACACGGCACGAGGTCGTCCTAAACGGAAATATGAACCCCCGCCTCGAGTACGATGTCCGGACCAGTCACGCGAGCGAACCGGAAAGTCGAAAGTGTTGTCACATAAAACATCCCACGCCCATAAGAAACTTGACCCATCCGTCATCTGCGTGGAGTTGGGTAAGGTGCAAAACAAACACGGCGAGTGCTTTCTCCTGATCTGATTACACTGAGTGCACCATGTGGTAAGTGAACACTGGTTTTTAGGGACCTTACCAGGTTTGTTGTTGCCGTCAAGTGAACTAGCAAATCCTTTGGCCATGGTGAAATAGACCTTTGATGTTGATCTAACGGGTGTCACGGGAGCACTTAGTAGTATCTCTCAAGATGGGTGACGTACGTCGAACTTTATAGCTCGGTCCCGACACCCTCCCTTTCAGGCGTTGGCGTCGGGGAATGAACATGTGATTGCTATCATCACACTCAAAGAGAAGTCGATCAGTCCATATCAAGGTGAACTTGCCGGGTAGTTTCCACCAAGCTCAACAGGAACCAACAAGCACGGAGAGGGAAATGTCCAAGCAGAGTCTATTCATATCGCAGTAATCAGACTGCCCGAAAGAATATGAAGGCGAGTCGAGATTCTAGCCACTTTTGGAGTACATTAGTCTGCGGACTCGGACGCTCATCACCATTTTTCTGATCTGAGTCCGCGCTTTGTTTGTGCAATCTCTGGGGACTCGGCTTTGGGGGTGTAGGTGGCAGTGCCACTGACAATTGTAGGATCTAAAACGGATATGGGAGCTTTCTTCTTCTGAGCTGAGCCGATTACACCAAGTGTACTTCGAAATGAGATTTATGATGTGAGTCAACACGCACCTCAAGCGACTGCCGCTCGTACAGGACCGAAGTTCCTGCCGTAAGTGGTCGTTTCCGTCAGTTTAGACCAGCAAGGTGTTTGGCTAGGTGGGTGCTCTAGATCTAGGGTATGATATGCCCTGTCCCATTATCTGGATCTGTCACGGAATACTTCCGAGTTCGAAAGTAGTTAGAACATGCCTCTGAGACCCCTATGACGACAATTCCACTGGTGACTTAAGAGGGAAAGATCCGTGATAATATGGGTTCACCGTGTAATTGTGCTCCAGCGGAAGTCCGGAGCACCAACCATGTGGAGGGAACGTCCAAAAATAATCATGACTCACTGGCGGTGCCACTGCCACACCGACAGCGTCCGGAAATAATAGCGTGCCAAAATTTGAGTTACTTTGGGAGCGTGGACACGCCGTCTGCATTTTTCGGAACCCACTTACTAGCTCGGTGAGTCGTGTCCGGTCTCTGTTTCGGCTTTTGCAGGCGGCGGTGCTGCTACATGTAACAATTATAGGAGTCGAGATACCAGACCTAAGAATAGTTGAAGGAGCTCCACCAGTGGCTGAGAGGTATATTCAACCCCGTGTGTGCGTGAGAGTGGGGGGCCACATATACACCTACCTCATACTCGGAGCAGGGAGGACGTCAGGGTGATTATCAGCCAACGGGTCATGTGCTCACCGCATATCCCAACATCCCTGTTTGTCTACCTGAAACTCGTAATAGCGGTGGATTCAGACGTACGTGTTGCAGGGTGTGGCTGTTGGAAGAAACAGTGGTTTCAGCCACATCTGGTTGTTTCGGCTGCACTCGGCGGTCGTCCGGGGCCGATCGGCAGGTAACATTTCATTCTCCGCCCGTCACTCTGGGGCTGAGCCTCATTAGAGTAATCATTCCTCGGGTTGCAGCAGTGAGAGCCTATTACCCGTAGCATCCGTCTTGGTCTTCGCGAAGCATCCCCCGTGCAAATGCCGCGCGAGCTTGGCTTGGAACGAGGGTTACAGCTAACCTTGCGGACCATAATCTGAACGACCGTTGAGGTTCAAGGTTCCTTCAAATTGAGCCATAATGTGGGGTCGTCGGTAAAGCCCTGACAGTCGCTTGTCTCTAGGAGTGGGGAAACACAAAAGTGCGAACGCCGTATCGTTGATCACTCACCCAATCTTGATCTTCATATCGCTCATCAGAAGCCGAAGGCGCATGCTTAGTCGGTCGTATGGGTTTCATCATCAGGTCTTCCCTGTCCACGATTTTATCGCCACAAGCATCCCTTGAATATACAGATCGTCAGCGATTGCCGCGATCGTATGTGCGCTCCGGAACGGTAATCGATCCGATCACCATCCGGGTCTCCTGGCTGGCTGGTGGCGATTCTTACGAAGTGTTTGGAACAGCATCGTCTGTGTTTCACCAGCTCCATAGTTCCCAGTGCCATAACGTCAATTTCACCTTGGACCGCTCGTCGTGTTCACAGGATTGTTCTGCAACTTCGGAATCCACCCGCTGGTCTTTATCCTTTTAGTGAGAAAACTAAATGACGGCAGTATTGGTTGAGTTCAGCTTTCTATCGCTCTCACACATGCAATGCTGCCTTATCCCTCAGAGTTTCTGTCTTGCACCCGGATCGGGATCTGCTATATATTCCATGGGGTTTCCAAGACGTAATCCTGAACGAACCGTGACTTGGGATCGCACATTGGAACGTCGTCTGGCTTGTATGAATACTTGGGCGAACTGCCAGTGTGATAAATGAGCACAAGGATCTTCGCCCCAAGTCTCTTTCGTTGCAGGCGCCACCAATGCGTTCAGCTCCCCCTTCAGCTCATGGGGAAGCTCGTTGAGTACTTCTCAATGGACGAAATGTTCCGGGAGGGGTGCTATGGCGAGTTCCCTGTCATCAAGACATATCATGCTGGACTGGATGACATGGCAAGGATCCATACTGATTGATCGGGTTACAAAAACAGAAAGAAAGCAAAGCAGAAGGCCTGTAGTACATCGGTGGCATCTTGGCGTAACGGGACGAGCTCGATTGTTAGTACAAGGGGTACGGATTCTTCATGAGCCGCTGAAACTTTGGGTTTCGAAGACCCTGCACTACACTCGACAGAAAGCCATGTGTGTTTCCCTTGATCGCCGCCTCATGAAGCGCCAACGGGTCCCCATGGTGAGTGTAGAAGAAAGCCTTGTACACCCTTTTGAGTTGTCGCCGTTCGGAATCGCTCTGGCAGTTAAAAAACCCGTAATCCACCGTGACCGAAGGGATCATTCTGGGCTCCTCTTCGCAAGACTCTTCTTGTGCGATGAACTGTTTGAGGTCCCACACTGACTTGTTCACGTATGCAGGGCTGTGAAGGATATCCTGGAGATGGGTACGATTCGACAATTCCAGCCCATTAGCATCGAAGAGGTCGAGCAAGCGGCGTGCTTGGTACGCGTCGCAAAACTCTTTGAAGGTACACATGGAGATGAGACGGATGTACCGCGCAGCCAACCCCATTTCGTCCTCCTGACATTCGCACACCACAAATCCAAACTTGAGCCAGAGGTCGAGCGCGGGGTTCGGGTGTAATTGGGACAAGAGAAGGACATACAGTCCCCAGCATTGCTGCTCTTCTTCGGATTTGCGTTCGATGGCAATTCTAATCTGTTCCGGAGAATCCTTTTCACTCCCTCCGATGGTTCTCCATGCGCGCAACTGCATCTCATCACCGTACTCCTGCAATTTGTCCATCGATGGGTCTTGGCCTGCTTGTGCGACAATGTGTTCGTTCTGCAAGAACCAAGGGAAGTAGCCACCCCTACTACCCTCTGGGATTTTGTAGAATGCTGCTTTTATTTCATCCACCAACACTCCACGAACGCGCCAATTATGAATCGTCTTGGGTGGGATCTCATTATACTTGATCAGGCCTAACGGACAAATAAGATTATCAAGGTGAACGAGGGGCTCATAAAAGCATACCGATATACAAGCCAAATAACTTGGTCTTTTCATCGATGGTGACTGCACGATTAAACCCATAGTCTTCACACGTCTGGGGATGCTGAGGTAGTAGGTTCTGGCGAACCGCTAGGGCAAGGTAGTCGGCAGTGTTGATCGGTCGGTTAGGTTTGCAGTCGAATATGTGCTCTACCCATTTGTACTTTTGGCATTCTTTGGAGCAGTAGAAAACTTTTTGGCACCCGGAGCAACGCCTGAGGTTCGCTTCGCTGTAGTCTTCTGAGTGACCATGGCAAAAGTGACACGTCCGGACCATGGCAAAGCGGGAGCGCGGTGATTGGGCAGCAAGGAGCTTGGAAGGCGCCCATCTGCGCTTGCTAATAGTAATAGCCCACCAACAATCTTTGTTTGAAGCAATCTACCGTGCGAATAAATATAAATCTTATCTCAGTAAATCATTTCATTCGCGCACCGAACCGAACCTGTTTTGACTCCTAGTAGTAAGATTCGATGCCCAGCTTTCGTCTCAGAGCGGGGAAACTGGCAGGATTCTGGCGCGGACTGGCCCGGCTGACACCTTCTGAATCGACGAGGCACAAACTGGTCACCATCGACACATCTCAGAGAGCAGACATCACCCTGCTTGTATGGTCGAGCGACGGCCAGCCAATATTCGCTGCTTGCAACGATGCCAAAGCCAAGTCACCCAATGTTTCAACACGGTCCTTGATTGCGACATCACAAGTCCTTGATAGAAGCAATCCCGAGTCCGCTGCTCTAGCCGCCAACTGGAAATTTCTTACTGGCCACACGGACCGTTCGATTTCATTCTTGGACGCAACATGTAGATTGTATGTAACGGGACCTGAGTCAAAAATAGGCGCGAAAGACATGAGATGCTCGCAGAGATGACCTTTTAAAAGGAAACGCGGGTATAGCGCGGGTTTGCATGCCGGCCAGAACCGAAACACTTTGACCTTGACATTTCCAACTCTGCATTGTCTGGCACCTGAGCCTGAGATGTCGCAGACCAAGACCGGTGAGTGGGAGTTCAGAGGAGCAACTGGAAAATACTGACAATTGAGTAAGACGGCGTAACATATCTCGAGACTGGAGACTTTAGAGGGGTATACGGAGTTGCGTTCTCTATCGACGGAAGGTATCTCTTCAGTGGCAGTGGGTCTGTTCGTCGGTTCGCCATCGCGGAAGGTCGGGAAGTGGCCAAGCAGATGGGAGTGGACGTGAATGCCATTTCAGTATCGAGGGATGGGAACTGGGTGGTCTGTGGCACAATGGAAGGTGCGAATGTCTGGGACGTGGAACTGCAGGAAAAGGTTCTCGAGGTCGAGAATGGAAACATGGTGCTGGCAGTGGATGTGTCGCCCAACTCGACCCAGGTGGCGACAGGAACCGAAGAAAAGGCGGCGAGCGTATGGGACATTGCGACCGGCGAGCGACTCGTCGGTCCAATCAAATTCGACAACACCGTTACAGGCATCCGTTTCTCTCCAAATGGGGAGCGAATGGCTATTTGTGATTATGAAGGCCCGATCACGATCTTGGACAGTCGTACAGGTGAAAAATTCATCACCATTAATATTAATGACACAAGGGCACCCTCCAGAGCAACCATTACCCCGCTTGCATGGACAAGCGACAGCCAGCTCCTATTCGCGGCTTGCAATGACAACAGAATCAGGTCATTTGATGCATCGACAGGAGCCCTACTCGTTGAATCCCAAGTCCTCGACGGGGACAGTCTTGAGTCCATTGCTCTAGCCAGCAATGGGCAATTTCTCACTGGCCAGACGGTCAACTCGATTTCATTCTTGGACGCGACCTCTCTCTCTCGGATTGGCCCCATCATCCAGGAGGATGCTTCCGTATACTCGATCGCGTTCTCCCCGGATAGCAATTGTCTTGCCATAGGACGAGAGGACGGGAAAATCACCATCCGAAACCTCAGCATTCTCCTTCCGGACATCTTCAGTGCAAGTATTTATATATGCATCATGTTCATCAGCTAACATCCCACTCTTCATCAGGCATCCACTGTCGAGGAACCAGACCAAGCTGCGAATAGCGACGAGAACAACTCAGCCCACTCTGACACGGTAGGACTACTGTTATCGTAATGCTCCATCTCACATTTTCGCTTTCCAGAAATCTAGCCGCGACGCCACTGGGCCAAACGACATAGACGGCATCGATCTTCTCGAGGTACGCCACCCGTCACTTCCAAACCAGTTCTCACGTCGCCACAGGTTGAGATACCATCAAGAACTCCTGCTCCCGCATTTGATTATGATCAGGTTCGCGATTGCTTCATGCTCTTCTTGTTCCCGTATTGATATCCCCGAAGTCACCGTCCCCCTCTTCTTCAGAGCCGCATGTCAATGACATACCGCTAGTGGAGGTATCGCGCGCGACATCTCTGCCACAGGTGATCTCTCCTTCACAGACCCATCCAGAGAAACCTACTGCTGTCGGCTCGTCCAAGGGCAAGTCAGCGCTTCAGGGATGGCTGAGGAGGATAGGAAGGGGTGCGGAAGGCCAATCCGGTCAACGTACTGCCTGGCCTAGTCCAATAGGGTTGTCGTCTCCACCACAAGTCAATCCACGATCCAGCCAGCGTTCAACGATGGTCCCAATGCGGGAAGACGTGAGCATTGTATCTTTCTGACCGACGATCCACGTGCAACGTATCTCATAACCTTGTTAGCGAATGTATGTCGCTCCCGCTGGAGGAGAGCGATATTCATTCTTCACATACTTCTTTCGCGGTAGGCCACAACAAACGCAGCGTGTCCGAACCCCGATCGTTTATGAAATCACACCGGACGGTTCTGATACTGGCCACACTCAAGATCCGAATCCGGCTCCGGTGGATCAAAACCAAGCAGTTCCTGTAGTATGTTTATTCTTTTTCAATCGGCGAATCGTGTTGTCACAGCTCGCGTGTTAGCCACCGCCAATGACCGATCTACCTCAACCCTCGAGTAGTGGTGTTCCCGAGACGGTAAGCATAGGTTCCTCAAGCCTGTATCGAAAGCTCAAGACAGCTGAACAGCACAACCGAGATCCAAATGAGGGCGGAGATATTCTGAAAGTTGCATTCTCGCTACCACGGTGCACGTCCTGCATCCCCTCAAGTGGTAGAGACGGAACACATTGATTTCATCCACATATATGGGTGGAGATTGCGTTTCCAGCAGGATGCTTACATGTGACGGTTGAAACCGGCTGTGGCCAACGATGGAAACACTGAGAACGGCGGGCACGCATGGGGACAGAGACAGAGACAGAGATTCGTCTGCGGATGAGAACGCATGACTAGGATAATGATGCATGACGCAACGTATGAAAGTACTTTGATTTCCGTGCTTACAGATCATAGTTAATGTTATAATATAGATTCTAGGAGTGTAGGCATGTCTTCTATACATCTAACCTTTGTAGAGACTCTTGAAGTATGCAGGTGAACTTGATACCAACACCGTTGATCGATGTGATATGATCTGTACACTGCAGACACATTTAGAACAATAGCCTTGGGCCTCCCATACGATTGAATACGGAACGGATACGTGAACACGTATATCGCGTACACCTGTCACAATCAGATCGTCAGCCAACCGTCACCATTGCTGCCAAAACACGATGAACGCGCAAAACAAACCCATGTTCTGCCACCGATGGGAATACCGCATATTGAACTGACGCGCGAGCCATGCGTCGGCCGTGCTCGAGGAACAGTACAGACAGTCTGACCCTGCAGTTGGGTTGTTGAGGTATCCCCCTGCATTGGCGACGTATGGCTCGAGGTAGGATGCACACGAGTAGCCAGAGGGAGGTTGGATCACAGCATATTCTTCGGAGGCACATCGCACGGACTGGCCTTGGAGGACTATATACGAGCGTCACATCCATCAGTATCTATATATTGGTTGAAATGCAGCATGCTTACTCTGAGATACTACCCCCTCGATCAGGTATGTGTACGGCGAGACTCTGTACATCCACTGCTACCACCCGAGTTGTGAATATGGCTGGACGATACCGTCAAACGTCAGGACGAACGAGAACAGGAAACTGAACAAGATCCCTGCAATCTCGGCCGTAGGACTCATTGCAGAGGCAGCCTGTCCCACGGTGGTATAACATGCAAGGAAGAGGACGCAGAGCATGAGGGATGTGTACCTTGCTCTGTCGGCCGAGAAATCCATTGTCCAGTATTAGGAAAAGAAGAGTGGGGCTGGTAATGTTCCAGGGGAGCTCGACGAGGATTTGGGATGTTACAAGTGCGGGCCAGGAGTAGATCCTGCTTGGACGTTCGCGGACCTCGTAAACATTGCGGAGGTTGAGGAAGACGACTTGGAGCTGATTTGCAAGTGAAGCACTAAGAATCAGTGCCATGAACACGACCTAAATAATACTCCGTCAGTTCGTCCATGTGGGAACGAGACTATTGCTCATGCGCTT
The DNA here is from genome assembly GCA_038090095.1 of Zangia roseola. Lineage (NCBI taxonomy): Eukaryota > Fungi > Basidiomycota > Agaricomycetes > Boletales > Boletaceae > Zangia > Zangia roseola. The sequence goes on from JBBPMD010000092.1 coordinate 10,715, forward strand.
TGCAAGTCCAAACCTAATATAGGTTCGTCCAGGAACAGCAACAGAAATGGCTGAAACTATGTTTGACGTGATCAGCTACCATGGATTTCCACGCAAAGAGCAGGAACACGTACCTTGGGAGCCAATTCCACTGCCTCTTTTTGTGCCCACACCCAGTGGGCCCATGGTCACATCATTGTAGGATCATCTATCCACACTACAAGCGAGGGGGAAATTCCACAGCCTCGGGGCATCGTGAAGTGAAAAAAGAGACTCACTAGACTCACCGCGAATAATCTATTTCAGAAATGCAAACCATCTGAGAGCGTGTGAGAGAGATTTAATGTGAGTTGTCGATTGGGAGGTGCGCTGACACACATACCGTCCAATTCATCACCAAATGGGATGACAACACATGTAGGTTTGATGTCTCGGGATGTGTACGCGCGTTCCATGGGTCGTCCATGTGGATTGCAAGTACTGTAGCAATACCCGAGTCAAAGATAAGCGCCAAAGATACGAGGCGCTCGCAGAGCTGACCTTCTAAAAAGAAACATGTTTATAATGCGGTTTTGTGTGCCGGCGTGAACCGAAACACTCCCTCTTGACGCTTCCAACCCTACGTTGTCCTGAGCTCATGTCGCAGACCAAGACCGGTGAGTGAGAGTTCAGAGGAGCAACTGGACAGTACTGACAATCGAGTAAGACGACGTGATATATCTCGAGACTGGAGACTCTAGCCGGGTATACGCAGTTGCGTTCTCTGTGGATGGAAGGTACCTCTTCAGTGGCAGTGGGTCTGTTCATCGGTTCGACATCGCGGAAGGTCGGGAAGTGGCCAAGGACGGGAATGGTTGTGTACACCATTTCAGTGTCGAGGGATGGGAAGTGGGTGGTCTGTGGTACATCGGAAGGTGCGAATGTCTGGGACGTGGAACTGCAGGAAAAGGTTCTCGAGGTCGAGAATGAAAACAATGTGTGGGCAGTGGATATGTCGCCCAACTCGACCCAGGTGGCGACAGGGACCGAAGAAGACGCAGCAAGCATATGGGATATTGCGACCGGCGAGCGAGTCGTCGGTCCAATCAAATTCGATTCCGTGGTTACAGCCGTCCGTTTCTCTCCAAATGGAGAGCGAATGGCCATTTGTGAATCGCAAGGTCCGATCACGATCTTCGACAGTCGTACAGGTGAAAAATTCATCACCATTGACACAAAAACACCTTCCAGAGTACCCATCACCCCGCTTGCATGGACGGGCGACAGCCAGCAACTATTTGCGGCTTGTAACGACAACAAAATCAGGTCATTCGATGCGTCGACTGGAGCCCAACTTGCCGAATCCCAAGTCCTTGATGGAGAAAATCTCTGGTCCATTGCTCTAGCTGCCAATGAGCAATTTCTCACTGCCCAGACGGACTATTTGATTTCATTCTTGGATCCTACCTCTCTCTCTCGGATTGGCCCTGTCATCCAGGAGGACACCACCATCATATGGTCGATCACGCTCTCCCCGGATAGCACTCATCTTGCCATAGGACGAGACGACGGGAAAATCACTGTTCGAAACCTCAGCTCCCTCATTCCGGACATCCTCAGTGTAAGTATTTATACATGCATCGTATGCGTCAGCCAACATCCCACTCCCCATCAGGCATCCACTGTTGAGGAACCAGACCAAGCTGCGGATAGCGACGAGAACAGCTCAGCCCACTCTGATGCGGTAGGACTACTGTCGTCATAATGCCCCATCTCACATCTTCACTTTCCAGAAACCTAGCTGCGACGACACTGGGCCTGATGACATAGACGACATTGATCTTCTTGAGGTACACTATCCGTCGCTTCCAAACCAGTTCTCACGTCGCCGCAGGTTGAGATACCCTCAAGAGCTCCTGCTCCCGCCTTTGATTATGATCAGGTTCGCGATTGCTTCATGCTCTTGTTCCCGCATTGATATCCCCAAAGTCACCATCCTCCTCTTCTTCAAAGCCGCGTGTCAATGACATGCCATGCGTGGAGGTGTCGCGCGCAACATCTCCGCCACAGGTAACCTCCCCTTCAGAGACCCATCCAGAGGAACCTACTGTTGGCGGCTCGTCCAAGGGCAAGTCAACGCTCCAGGGATGGCTGAGGAGGATAGGAAGGGGCATGCAAGGCCAATCCGGTCAACATACTCCCGGGCCCAGTCCACCCGCCGGTCCCACGGGCTCATCGTCTCCATCACAAGTCAATCCCCTGTCCAACCAGCGCCCAACGATGGCCGCAATGCGGGAACAGGTAAGCATCATTTATTTTTTACCAACAATCATGTATAGTGTATTTCATAACGCCCTTAGCGAACGGTCGCCGCACCCATTGGAGGAGAGTGATATACATACATTCTTTACATATTTCTTTCGGGGTATACCACAGCAAACACAACGCGTCCAAACCCCGATCGTTTATGAAATCACGCCAGATGGTTCTGACGCTGGTCACGCTCAGCGTCCGAGTCCGGATCAAACGCAAACTGTTCCTGTATGTTTCTTCTTTTTTACCGGTGAATGGCATTAAATCTCGCATTGTTAGCCACCACCAGCGACTAGCCCACCACCAGCCTCGAGCAGCGGTGTTCCCGACACGGTAAGTATGAGTTTCTCGCGCCAGTATCAAAAGCTTAGGAGTGGAACAGCATGATCGAGATCCAAATGGAGGTGGAGATGTGCTGAGATTTTCGTTTCCGCTACCACGGTGCACGCCCTGCATCCCGTCAAGTGGTGGAGATGGAACCCATTGATTTAATCTGCATGCGTGGGGGGAGACTGTCGCCTGCCAATATTCTAGCGTGTCTGCATTTTGTAGCTGCGGTGTTATTCGGCAATACCTCAACCATTGTCATCACACTTGGCTATTTCGTCGAAAGCCTATTCTGAGCACATTGTATAAGTCATAACACACCGGTCAACGTGTTTCTGCTAGGTTTATCTGCATACTTTACAAAGATTAGATATATACACAATACGTGCCCTCACGCCTGGAATCTACATCGATAGTTCTCCACGCGCGCAACTGCATCTCATCACCGTACTCCTGCAATTTGTCCATCGATGGGTCTTGGCCTGCCTGTGCGACAATGTATTCGTTCTGCAAAAACCAAGGGAAGTAACCACCCCTACTCCTCTGGGATTTTGTAGAACGCTGCTTTTATTTCATCCACCAACACCCCACGAATGTGCCAATTATGGATTCAAGTCTTGGGTGGTATCTCATCATACTTGATCAGGCCTAATGGACAAATAATATTGTCGAGGTGAACTTGGAGGGGCTCGTAAAAGCATACTGATATATATACAAGCCAAATAGCTTCGTCTTTTCTTCGATGGTGACTGCACGATTAGCATCAGAAAACTTGCACATTACTTTATCCGGCTTTATCCGACTTTATGTGTCCTATTCTGCTTAGCCAATTATCTAAACTCATTCAAAATTTTGCATGGAGGCTTTCTTTTCATCAAAATGTAGTGTAGTTGAGGTATTCACTGTTTTCAAACAGAGTATAGTGGTATTGTACATGATTCATAGTTTGATAAGTGGAATAAGATGAATTAAGTAATGTGCAAGTTTTCTGATAGTAAACCCATGGTCTTCACAGGTCTGGGGATGCTGAGGTAGCAGATTCTGGCAAACCACCAGGGCAAGGTAGTCGGCAGTGTTGATCGGTTGGTTAGGTTTGCAGTCGAATATGTGCTCTACCCATTTGTACTTTTGGCATTCTTTGGAGCAGTAGAAAACTTTTTGGCACCCGGAGCAACGCCTAAGGTTCGCTTCACTGTAGTCATCTGAGTGACCATGGCAGAAGTGACACGCCCGGACCATGGCAAAGCGGTAGCGCGGTGAATGTGCAGCAAGGAGCTTGGAAAGCGCCCATCTGCGCTCACTAATAGTAATAGCCCGCCAACAATAATCTTTGTTTGAAGCAATCTACCGTGCGAATAAATATAAATCTTATCTCAGTAAACCATTTCATTCGTGCACCCGGACCGAACCTGTTTTGACTCTAGGCTAGTAGTAAGACTCGATACCCAGCTTTCATCTCAGAGCGGGGAAACTGGCAGGATCATGGCACGGACTGGCCCGACTGACACCTTCTGAACCAGCGAGGTCACAAACTGGTCACCATCGACACGAATACATCTCAGAGAGCAGACACCACCCTCAGGCTGCTTGTATGGTCGAGCGACGTCCAGTCAATATTCGCTGCTTGCAACGATTGCGCTCTCGTCCGATAGCACATATCTCTCCATAGGACGACGGATCGGGAAAATTACCATTCGAGATCTAAAGTCCTTCCTTCCGGATATCTTGGCAGTGTAAATATTTGAGTGCGCATCGTATCGCCAGCCAACATCCCATTTCTCATTGGGTATTTACCGTCGAGGAACCAGACCAAGCCGACGAGCACTATTTGATGGCGTTCACATCTTCCAGATCCTATCTCGTGCATGTCTCTGTCTCGATGACCACTCTGATGATTGAGAAAGGGTATGATTCGTCTTCGGAGAAGGGAAAGAGGTAAGCCCCTATAAGACAGGCTGAATGGTTAAGCTGTCATGCGGGAGTCAAGGTGAGACTGTGGGGATGAGGCGCATGCGTAGGCAAGCTGCGTTAGGAAGGAAACTTGGAGGAAAAATACAGTGAAACTCGGTCCTAAGAAAGACGTACACAGCTCTGCAATGCTCAAGATTATTGACGGCAAGTAGTCCGTCCCATAGGTCTGGCACGTATGAAGGGAATTTGGTGTGATTGACCTTACGGGTTAGTAAGTACATTGACATACATGGGAGGCAAAATCATATCAAATGATTTCTGCAGTCACATAAGGATCTCTGTGACTAGGATAAACCAGCCTTCGGAATGTTCCTGCAGGGCGTTAGCGGGACCCAAGTACAGAATAAGCGCTGAGGGAACAAGGCCCCCGCAGAGAGATACAAAACAGAACGAGTTTATATATAGTACAGTTTTGCGTGTCGGTGTACCGAAACACTTTCTCCTTGACGCTTCCAACCCTAAATTATCCAGCACCCTGGCTTGAGATGTCGCAGACCAAGGCCGGTGAGTGGGAGATCAGTCTGAGGAGCAACTGGACAATACTGACGAGCGAGTAAGACGACGTGATATATGTCGAGACTGGAGACTCTAGCGAGGTATACGCAGTTGCGTTCTCCGTTGACGGAAGGTATCTCTTCAGTGGCAGTGGGTCTGTTCGTCGGTTCGACATCGCGGAAGGTCGGGAAGTGGCCAAGCAGACGGGAGCGAAGGTCTTCGCCATTTCAGTCTCGAGGGATGGGAAGTGGGTGGTTTGTGGCACAAAGGAAGGGGCGAATGTCTGGGATGTGGAATTGCGGGAAAAGAATGTCGAGGTTGAGAATGGACAGGAGGTGTATGCAGTGGACGTGTCGCCCGACTCAACCAGGTTGGTGACAGGGACTGATGAAAAGACAGCAAACGTCTGGGACATTGCAACCGGCGCGCGACTCGTCGGTCCAATCAAATTTAATGACTACGCTACAGGCATCCGTTTCTCTCCGAATGGAGAGCGAATGGCTATTTGTGAATATGCTGGCCCGATCACCATCTCTGACAGTCGCACAGGTGAAAAATTCATCACTATTGACACAAAGGCACCCTCCAGAGCAGCCATCACCCCGCTTGCATGGACGAGCGACAGCCAGCAACTATTCGCGGCTTGCAACAACAATAGAGTCAGGTCATTCGATGCGTCGACGGGAGCCCAACTTGCTGAATCCCAAGTCCTTGATGGAGGCAATCTCGACTCCATCGCTCTCGCCGCCAATGGTCAATTTCTCGCTGGACGCATGAGCACCTCGATTTCATTCTTGGACGCGACCTCTCTCTCTCGAATTGGCCCTGTCATCCAGGAGGACAGAGGCATATACTCGATTGCGCTCTCCCCGGATAGCTCACATCTCGCCATAGGACAACGGGATGGGAATATTACCATCCGAAACCTCAACATTCTCCTTCCGGACATCTTCAGTGTAAGTGTTTAATATTCATCATATTCGTCAGCCAAACATCCCACTTTTTATCAGGTATCTACTGTCGAGGAACCAGACCAAGTCGCGGACGACGACGAGAACAAGTCAGCCCACTCTGACACGGTAGGACTTTGTCACCGTCGTAACAATCCATCTCACATTTTCACTTGTCAGCAACCTATTCGCGATGCCACTAGACCTGACGACATAGACGACATAGATCTTCTCGAGGTACTACCCCATCCGCCTCTTCCAGACGAGTTCTCATTGAGCTACAGGTCGAGATACCCTCAAGAACCTCTGCTCCTGCCTTTGATTATGATCAGGTTTGTGATTGCCTTACTCTCTCCTTGTTCCCATATTAACATCCCCAAAGCCACCATCCCCCTTATCTTCAGAGCCGCGTGTCGACGATGTACCACTCGTGGAGGTGTCACGAGCAACAGCTTCGCCACGGATGGCCTCCCCTTCAGAGACACATCCAGAGGCACCCACTATTGTCGGCTCGTCCAAGGGCAATTCAACGCTCCAGCGATGGCTGGGGAGGATAGGAAGGGGTATGGAGGGCCAAACTGGTCAACGTACTATCAGGCCTAGTCCGATGGGGTTGCCGTCTACACCACAAGTCAATCCACCGTCCAACCAGCGTTCAACGATGGCCCCGATGCGGGAAGAGGTGAACATCATATTTTTCTGACCGACGATCCATGTGCGGCGTATCTCATAACCTCCCTAGCGAACATATGTTGCGCCCGCTGGAGGAGAGCGATATTCATTCTTCACATATTTCTTTCGGGGTAGACCACAACAAACGCAACGCGTCCGAACCCCGATCGTTTATGAAATCACGCCGGATGGTTCTGATACTGGCCATACTCAAGATCCGAATCCGGCTCCGGTGGATCAAAACCAAGCAGTTCCTGTAGTATGTTTATTATTTTTCAATTGGCGAATCGTGTTGTCACAGCTCGCGTGTTAGCCACCCCCAATGACCGATCCACCTCAACCCTCGAGTAGTGGTGTTCCCGACACGGTAAGCATAGGTTCCTCAAGCTTGTATCGAAAGCTCAAGACAGCTGAACAGCATAACCGAGATCCAAATGGGGGTGGGGATATTCTGAAAGTTGCGTTCTCGCTACCACGGTGCACGTCCTGCATCCCCTCAAGTGGTGGAGACGGGACACATTAATTTCATCCACATATATGGGTGGAGATTTCGTTGCCAGCAGGAAGCTTACACGTGACAGTTGAAACCGGCTGTGGCCAACGACGGAAACACTGAGAATGGCGGGCACGCATGGGGAGAGAGACAGAGACAGAGATTCGTCTGCGGATGAGGGCGCATAACTGGGATAATGATGCGTGACGCAACGTATGAAAATACTTTGATTTCCGTGCTTACTGATCATAGTTAATGTTGTAATGTAGATTCTAGGTGTAGGCATGTATTGTATACATCTAACCTTTGTAGAGACTCTTGAAGTATGCAGGTGAACTTGATACGAACACCGTTGATCGATGTGATACGATCTGAACACTGCGGACATGTTTAGAACAACAGCCTTGGGCCTCCCATACGATCGAATACGGAACAGATACGTGAACGCGTATATCGCGCACACCTGTCACAATCAGATCGTCAGCCAACCGTCACCGTTGCTGCCAAAACACGATGAACGCGCAAAACAAACCCACGTTCCGCCACCGATGGGAATACCACATATTGAACTGACGCGCGAGCCATGCGTCGGCCGTGCTCGAGGAACAGTACAAACAGTCCGACCCTGCAGTTGGGTTGTTGAGGTGTCCCCCTGCGTTGGCGACGTATGGCTCGAGGTAGGATGCGCACGAGTAGCCAGAGGGAGGTTGGATCACGGCATATTCTTCGGAGGCACATCGCACGGACTGGCCTTGGAGGACTATATACGAGCGTCACACCCATCAGTATCTATATATTGGTTGAAATGCAGCATGCTTACTCTGAGATACCACCCCCTCGATTAGGTACGTGTATGGCGAGACTCTGTACATCCACTGCCACCACCCGAGCTGCGAATATGGCTGGGCGATACCGCCAAATGTTAGGACGGACGAGAAGAGAAAACTGAACAAGATCCCTGCAATCTCGGCCATAGGACTCATCGCAGCGGCAGCCTGTCCCACAGTGGTGTAATACGCAGGGAACAGGACGCAGAGCATGAGGTATGTGTATCTGGCTCTGTCGCTCGGGAACCCGACTGTCCAGTACCAGAAAAAGAAGAAGAGAGTGGACCCAATAATGTTCCAGGGAAGCTCGACGAGGATTTGGGATGTTATGAGCGCAGGCCAGGAGTAGATTCTGCTCGGACGTTCGCAGACCTCGTAAACGTTGCAGAGGTTGAGAAAGACGACTTGGAGCTGATTTGCGAGCGGAGCACTAAGAATCAGTGCCATGAACACGGCCTAAATGATACTCCGCCAGTTCGTCCATGAGGGAACGAGACTATTGCTCATGCATTTTGCGAGTCCAAACCTGACATAGGCTCGTCCAGGAATAACAAAAGCTTTCAAGGCTGAAAATACATTTGACGCGTTCAGCTACCATGGGTTTCTACGCAAAGAGCAGGAACATGTACCTTGGTAGCCAATTCCACTGCCTCTTTTTTGGTCCCCACACCAGCGAGCCCGAAGCCGTTCAAGTTGCGGCCAATTCAATATCCGGCTCATCGCCGAATTGTCCCCAAGTTAGTCCCTGGTAGCTGTCGACGCAAGCTCCATGATCACATCACTGTAGGATGCATGCTTATGCATCTATCCACACTACAAGCGAGGGGGGGATTCCACAGCCTTGGGGCATCGTGAGGTCGAAAAAGAGACTCACTACTAGACTCACCGTGAATAATCTATTTCAGAAATGTGAACCATCGGAGAGCGTCTAAGAGAGATTTAATGTAAGTTGTCGATTGGGAGGTGCGCTGACATACATACTGCTCACAATTGGGATGATAGCTCGCACCGGTTTGACGGCTTGAGACATGTACGCGCACATGTGTCACTGCCATGAACGGATATGACCTGGGATTGTGATAGACTTGTTGGAATGTTCCATGGGTTGATCATGTGGATTGCAAGTAGCAAAACTCGAGTCAAAGCCAAAGACATGAGGCGCTCGCAGAGCTGACCTTCTAAAAGGAAATGTGGTTATAGTGCGGTTTTGCATGCACGCGTGAACCGAAACAGTTTCTCCTTGACGCTTCCAACCCTACGCTATCCTGAGCCTATGTCGCAGACCAAGACCGGTGAGTGGGAGTTCAGAGGAGCAACTGGACAGTACTGACAATCGAGTAAGACGACGTGATATATCTCGAGACTGGAGACTTTAGAGGGGTATACGGAGTTGCGTTCTCTATCGATGGAAAGTATCTCTTCAGTGGCAATCAGCATGGGGTTCGTCGGTTCGAGATCGCGAAAGGTCGGGAAGTGGCCAAGCAGACGGGAGCGGAGGTATACGCCATTTCAGTATCGAGGGATGGGAAGTGGGTGGTCTGTGGCACAAAGAAAGGGGCGAACGTCTGGGACGTGGAACTGCAGGAAAAGGTTCTCGAGGTCGAGAAAGGAAACATTGTGTTTGCAGTGGATGTGTCGCCCAACTCGACCAGGTTGGTGACAGGGACTGACGAGAAGATGAGTGTTTGGGACATTGCAACCGGCGAGCGACTCGTCGGTCCAATCAAATTCGACAACTACGTTACAGGCGTCCGTTTCTCTCCGGATGGAGAGCAAATGGCCATTTGTGTTTATGAGGGCCCGATCACGATCTTCAACAGTCGCACAGGTGCAAAATTCATCACTATTGACACAAAAATACCTTCCATAGTAGCCATCACCCCGCTTGCATGGACGGGCGACAGCCAGCAACTATTCGCGGCTTGCAGCGACAACAAAGTCGGGTCATTCGATGCGTCGACAGGAGCCTTACTCGCCGAATCCCAAGTCCTTGATGGAGAAAATCTCGGGTCCATTGCTCTAGCCACCAACGGGCAATTTCTCACTGGCGACATGGACAACTCGATTTCATTCTTGGACGCGACCTCTCTCTCTCAGATTGGCCCTGTCATCCAGGAGGGCCCCACCATATACTCGATCGCGCTCTCCCCAGATAGCACACATCTTGCCATAGGACGGCACGACGGGAGAATCACTGTTCGAAACCTCAGCTCCCTCATTCCGGACATCTTCAGCGTAAGTACTTATACATGCATCGTATTCGTCAGCCAACATTCCACTCTTCATCAGTCATCCACCGTTGAGAAACCAGACCAAGCTGCAAACGGCGGCGAGAACAGCCCACCCCACTCTGATGCGGTAGGACTACTGTCGTCGTAATGTCCCATCTCACATTTTTGCTTTCAAGAAACCTAGCCGCGACGAAACTAGGCCCGATGACACAGACAACATGGATCTTCTCGAGGTACACTATCCGTCGCTTCCAAACCAGTTCTCACGTCGCCACAGGTTGAGATACCCTCAAGAGCTCCTGCTCCTGCCTTCGATTATGATCAGGTTCGCGATGGCTTCATGCTCTTCTTGTTCCCGCATTGACATCCCCAAAGTCACCGTCCCCCTCATCTTCAGAGCCGCGCGTCAATGACATACCACTCGTGGAGGTGTCTCGCGCAACATCCCCGCCACAGGTAACCTCCCCTTCAGAGAACCATCCAGAGGAACCCACTGTTGGCGACTCGTCCAAGGGCAAGTCAACGCTCCAGGGATGGCTGAGGAGGATAGGTAGGGGTGCGGAAGGCCAATCCGGTCAACGTACTCCCGGGCCCAGTCCACCCGCCGGTCCCATGGACTCATCGTCTTCATCACAAGTCAATCCCCCGCCCAACCAGCGTTCAACGATGGCTCCAAAGCGGGAGCTGGTAAGCATCATTTACTTTTCACAAACGATCATGTATAGTGTATTTCATAACGTCCTTAGCGAACGTTCGCCGCACCCATTGGAGGAGAACAGTATAGTTTCTTCACCTATTTCTTTCGTAGGCCACAACAAACGCAACGCGCCCCAAGCCCAATCGTTTATGAATTCACGCCGGATGGTTCTGATGCTGGTCACGCTCAGCGTCCGAATCCGGATCAAACACAAACTGTTCCCGTATGTTTCTTCTTTTTTAATCGGTGAATCGCATTGTAAGAGCTCGCATTGTTAGCCACCACCAATGACTAGCCCACCACAAGCATCGAGCAGCGGTGTTCCCGACACGGTAAGCATGAATTTCTCGAGCCAGCATCAAAAGTTCAAGACAGTGGAACAGCATAACCGAGATCCAAACGGAGGTGGAGATGTGCTGAGATTTTCGTTTCCGCTACCACGGCGCACGCCCTGCATCCCGTCAAGTGGTGGAGACGGAACCCATTGATTTGATCCGCATGCGTGGGGGGAGACTGTCGCCTGCCGGGATTCTAGCGTGTCTGCATTTTGTAACTGCAATGTTATTCAGCGGTACCTCGACCATTGTCAACACACTTGCGGCTATTTCGTCGAAAGCCACAGGATTCTGAACATGTTGTACAAGTCATAACACACCGGTCAGCGCGTTTCTGTTACATACATTACAAAGATTAGACGTACACAATACGTGCCCTCACGCCTGAAATCTACATACGATCAAGTACGGAATCAAAGTAGTACTTTCATATCTTGTCATAAATCATCATCATCTTGATCGCGCATCCCCATCCTCCTCAGGCGAATCTCCCCCTCTCTCCTTCTCATCATCGCCGTCAACCCTCTGTTCGCGTCTGAATGGCTTCAAAAGACCCCCTGCCCGTGACATCAGATTCCCAACAACGGTCTTGGACCTCCCATACGATCGAATACGGAACAGATACGTGAACGCGTATATCGCGCACACCTGTTACAATCAGATCGTCAGCCAACCATCATCAACGCTGCCAAAACACCTACATTGAACACGATGAATGCACAAAACAAACCCACGTTCCGCCACCGATGGGAATACTGCATATTGAACTGGTGCGCAAGCCACGCGTCGGCCGTGCTCGAGGAACAGTACAGACAGTCCGACCCTGCGGTTGGGTTGTTGAGGTATCCCCCTGCGTTGGCGACGTATGGCTCGAGGTAGGACGCGCACGAGAAGCCAGAGGGAGGTTGGATCACGGCGTATTCTTCGGAGGCACATCGCACGGACTGGCCTTGGAGAACTATATACCAGCGTCACACCCATCAGTATCTATATATTGGTTGAAATGAAGCATGCTTACTCTGAGATACCACCCCCTCGATCAGATACGTGTACGGCGAGACTCTGTACATCCACTGCCACCACCCGAGTTGCGAATATGGCTGGACGACACCGTCAAACGTCAGGACAAACGAGAAGAGGAAACTAAACAAGATCCCTGCGATCTCGGCCGTAGGACTCATCGCAGCGGCAGCCTGTCCCACGGTGGTGTAATACGCAGGGAACAGGACGCAGAGCATGAGGTATGTGTATCCGGCTCTGTCGCTCGGGAACCCGATTGTCCAGTACCAGCAAAAGAAGAAGAGAGTGGAGCCAATGATGTTCCAGGGGAGCTCGACGAGGATTTGGGATGTTACGAGCGCGGGCCACGAGTAGATCCTGCTCGGGCGTTCGCGGACCTCGTAAACGTTGCGGAGGTTGAGGAAGACGACTTGGAGCTGATTTGCGAGCGGAGCGCTAAGAATCAGTGCCATGAACACCGCCTAACAACACTCCGTCAGTTCGTGCAGTGCACATGCACACGAGGCGAAACGTACAAAGAGTTTGTTCTGCGTGCCCGCAAGCGAGTTGTTGCGCTTGAAAAACGAAAAGCCGATAAATAGCCCACCAACGACATTGAGGGTGATCTTGGCCATCAGGTATGTCGGACTGCGCCAATAGTGCACGAAATTACGCGTGACGAGCGTCCAGACCTGATACACCCACGGTGTGGCAAATCCGGAACGACCGACAGTGGTGGATACTATCGATCGCGTGTTGCGTTGCCCTTGAGTGATGATAGCGCCGATGTCTTGGGTGACGCGTGCTGCCTCGGAAGAGTTGGTCCAGATATCGTGCCAATCGACCTTGCTTGTCGCCGCTGCGCCGGCACCGATAACATCAAGGATAAACTCAGCCCTGCGTGGATCAATCAAACATCGTGTAAGTCCTGGGTGGCTGGTGAGCCGATGAAGACGCACGGGTTTTCTTCGGCGCCACAAGATCGCGACCCATTCATTTCGAAATACTGGATAAGCGTCGTAGCCCTAGGCCCAATGTCACCAAAGTAAACTGTTTCGCCCCCCTTCCGCAACAACAGTAGCCGGTCAAACACCTGGAAAAGCTCGGCAGAAGGCTGTTTACCATGATCAAGTCGAATACTAGTCAGCATACGCGGATGATCCATAAATCATGTACAGACCTGGTGAATTCTAGAAAGGAAATGCACTCAGCCATTGTGTGTCGCGGCCAAAAGAAAGAAAACGCACGTGCAAAGAATCGCCTGTCCGCTGTCTGCCAAGTCTCGTAGAAAGGACACTATCGCCCATGCGCTTTGCGAGTCCAAACCTGACGTAGGCTCGTCCAGGAACAGCAACAGCTTTGGCTGAAAGTGGCACGTTCGACGCGTTCAGTTACCATGGGTTTCCATCATAAGCATCAGGAACACCTACCTTGGCAGCCAATTCCACGCCGATTGTTGTCCTCTTCTTCATCTCCACACCCAGCGAGCCCACGATGGCATTTCTATGGGCCTCTAAGCCGCACATACTTAGACATCTATCCGCGCTGCGAGCGAGAAAGATATTCCTCAGCCTCGGGGCATCGTGAAGTCGAAAAAGGGACTTACTAGGCTTCCTTTTCAGCGATCGGCACATCGAACGGCTGTCTTAGCTTGGCAGAGAAGAGTAGTGCCTCCCGGACGGTCATTGTCCCAAGATGCGTGTCCATTTGCTGACAGTATCCACTGACGGAACAAGATAAACATCTGATGATCCGTATCTGGGGAAACGTACGTCTGAGCCTGGAAATCGGAAGGTAGAGGGTGCCCGTTCACGAGCCGAGTCCCTGAAATGACCCCGGTTTCTGTCCGTTCTGCGAGGACGTTCAAAAGGGTTGTCTGATTAAATCACGAGAAAAAAAAGTGATCCAAAGATGCCCTCCCCTCAGTTTTGCGTTGTACATACCTTGCCAGCGCCAGACTCCCCCATGAGCGCCGTCAGCTTCCCGGGTGCAACATACCCAAATACATCATTCAAAAGCGTTCGACCTGCAACCTCGTAATGCACACGCTGCCACGTGAACGTGTTCTGCATCTTCGGCTGGTGCACTAGTGCTTCTCGCACGTCCCCTTTGTTCTCTTTCTTTTGCGCATCCGACTCCGAGGTGACTGAAGAACTGGGTACCTTGGTCTTTTCTTCGTCTGAATTTGGGGTTAAGATGCCACCGGGAAGCGTGGAGGCACCGCGTGAGCCTCGCTTGAACAAGACTACCGACGTCACGCCCGCAAGACTGGTGTTGAACTCTGTAAAGACGAGGAGCAGGATGAAGAAGAAAACGACGAATGCGATGAGGATGCCCAGGTTCTGGTCAAGAAAAAAAGGAGAGAAACGATTCAGAGGTTCGATTTTAAGAGTGCATGATTAGACAACCGTCCACCTACCCTCCACAAATGACTATACGAATATCCAAACGAGAGGGACACGAAATCGATCCCGCTCACAAACGGGTTCCCGGGTTGCGAGCCGACCGTCGTACACGCCTTATTGGTATCAGGGAACGAGTCATACAACGACCCACTCGGAACCAATGACCCGCAAAACCCGTCAATTGTATGGAACTCGTTCACCATGAGAGATTCGAACGCATATCTAACCGGCTGGACACTACTCGAGCGTCATATTCATAGGAGGAAACAGAAGACTTACGTTGATCCACGTGATCCACCGAAGAGCACCGATCATTGACGGTTGAGGTATGGTGTACCCCGCTGGAAAATGATAAGATTATTTTCGTATCAGACCTACACAGTTTGAAGGCGATTGGTGCACAAAAACTGACTGTAGAGGGATACAACCAAGACGAGAATGCCAGCAAACGCTTGAGCTGGTGCCTCCGATTTGAACGCTGCCGCTAAGCTACGAAACAGGGCTTTGCCCAGGACCGAGCTCATAAACACGAACAGGAAGAATGTACTGTTCGTGCGCCAGTCAGACATGAAGGGCGCGCATGCGGGAAAATGTATCCACGTACAAAAATTGGCCTGCGCTGCGTTGGAGTCCGACCAAAAAGTACAGGATTATACTGTACAGCAAAAGGATGACGAACGTGACCGGAATGTCGACCAACGTGAGCGCAATTGCCTCCACAAATGGGTGGTACATGGCCGCGTTGTGATGTCGCCGGATGATTGGCCTCAGCGAGAAGAGGGAGGGAATTTCCGACATTGCGAAGAGTGCAGGCAGAAATACGGCGCTGTAAACGACATCAGACAAGGTAGGAAGAAAGAAAATGAAACAGACTAACAAAAAGAGAATGCCTCCACGAGAATAGAATGCGGTGGTATTCGTTGATAGTTGCAAAAACGTTGTGCCAAGAATGATGGCTTGCAGGACGAAGACACTGTCACACGATTCATTGATCAGACGGTCCCAGTGAGATACGGCCAAAACCCAGACTCAACTCACCAAGCATTTATGATGAGCAGCGACATTGCACCAGCTTGTATCTGAACTCTCCTACCCATCACACTCCGGATCTGCATCGGAATGGATATCGTATATGGGCTCTTATTCCGCAAGTGTCTCGCATGCTCGGCCCTGGCACTGTCCTGATATGCAGACCTGAGATCCTTCTTCCCGACATACTGTTCTCGAAAAGAAGCCATGTCCTCGAGGTTCCCTTGCAGGACCGACGAATGCCGGTAATACTGTTCAAACTCTTCCGGTGTCGACGGAACGCCACGTGTCCCATCCCGAACTCGACGTCCGTTGGGATCCGTCACCGCCACCAGAAAGTCGGAAGTTGTCTGACGGTTTGCAGGCTCGTAACCCATATCGATAAAATACTGCCTCGCCTCGTTCGCCGGGCCGAAGTAGACCATCCGACCTTCATATATCAGGCACACCTTGTCGAACATCTCGTATAGCGACTCTCCAGCTTGATATATCGAAACAATGGTTGCCACGCGGAGGAGGTTAGTTGCGATCCGTAATGCATGGACATATTCAACAGCGGTGGACGAGTCCAAGCCCCGCGTCGAGCTGTAGGGGGGAGCATGACCATCACACCCCCACTGACAAAGAATGAGACGTACTTGTCCCAGCTTGTTAACAAACTCCTCGTCGCCAATGTCTCACTGATTGACACCCGCTTCTTCTCCCCGCCCGAAACGCCTCGTAACCTAGCATCGCCAACTGGGGTGTTCCTCACATGTCGGAGACCAAACAACGTCATCAATATGTCTGTGATACGCATCCAAAATTGCTTGCGCGTCATATCCAACGCGCGGGCATGCGGAGTGCGCGTCTTGGCGGCGAACCCGACTGTTTGATCGACGGTGAGCGTTGGGAAATGAACGTCATCCTCTGGGCAGTATTGGACGTCGCCACGATGATGAAGGCGGATATTGTCCGGCGAGAATGAATTGTAGAAAACCTCCCCCTCGACTGAATGAAATTCATCACGCCGATTCGCCAGTACTTTGAGGAAAGTGGAACACCCAGATCCTGGCCTGCCAAGAACAACTTAGTCATATCATGAGCATCAGCGCCGTAGATTGGACCGATCGAGTGAACAATACATACGGAGCATCTCTCCAGGGCGAACGACGCCTTGAAACCCACTGATGATGTCACGTAAGTGCGGGTGTCGGGCATTCTGAACGGCATGCAAAATGTTCAACGGATTCAATTGCGAACCGATAGTCGCTTGAAATGACGACGACGTTCCTTTCCCGACCACACGCAGTTGGTCGAACAACACACCGAGTTCGCGTGATTTAATGTCCGCCTCGGAACGGCTATGTAACGTTTGAGTATCAACAAGAAATTGAACAGGGAAAGCCATACCTCTTGAGCACGTCGCACAAAACTGCCTCGAAATCAAATACCCCGGTACCTGCTTCCTCGCCAGAGCGCCCGACCTGCGTTCGCTCGTCTAGCGTCGGGGCCGTCGACATCCTGCTCAATGTATGCCGTAGCGCCCCGACCCCACGTGGGTCGAAATAGTCCAGGCTGACATGAGAAGCAGAAGTGGCTGCACGGGGTCGACCGCGTCCGGGACCAGGACCATGCTGAGGTTCCCTCCGAGCCCCTCTGCTCGTAGAAGCGCCGGGTTGTTCGGCAAGGTCAAGGACCGCATGGAGGTGTTCGGTGTTCCCCAAGTCCTCGAGCATCGCATTAACAGAGCGAGGTAAGACTGAGTCGCGGTTCTGCGAGTAAGTTTCATCGGGTTGCGACATGATGAATGGTGAGGAAGACCGGGCTACCGTCCTTGTTGAGAGTTCTGGTCTAACCAGGTATCATGCAAGCGACTCACTGACTCAGGCTCCACATGGCACAGAGACCCCAGTCATCGCCGAAATGAAGCATCCATTGCATATCAAAAAACGTCAGTCGGAAATAGGGGTCCGAATAACGGACCGACCTGACTAACAATTGATCACAATGCTGACTCTTCCATACGAAACCAGGCTGATCAATCCTAGGAGTTCCACGCAGGCTTGATTAGTACTTGCTCCGGCAAATCGGCAAATGAGCGAGGAGTCTGGAGGAAGGTGTATATTAATAGCTTTACGTGATTTATTCACACGGCAGCAGTGGTGGCGCGAATGCGTCATTTCAACGAAATCAACCTCAAGCATTGCTCTGGCTGCGAGAAGATTTTCTAGGTACCGCTCAAAGCAAGCCAAACTTAAGGACGGCCGAGTTGTGCACATACTCGATTTCAAACCCGACCGGCCGGTCAACACCGCCGACTACCTCGCCCTAGCGATTCCTGACATCCCACTCGCTCACTCGTGCAATCACCAACGAAGAAAAAAATTAGTGTGCCATTTCGATGTCTTTTGTCTTCGATAATCTTGTCTAGACCTCATTCAGTATATGGACGCAAGACGATCCATGATTGGCGCATTCATGTGCTGGTGGAACAGTGCTCCATCAAAACCCAGAGGGTGATATGGGCGACTGCTCTGCCTAGTTCTTGAAGAATGAGCACATCGTTGCACAGGTGACACGGCCATGATGGCGAGTTGCGTGCCTGGAAAGCCATTGGAGGGAACGGAGACGATTCCGTGGCACAGATCAAAGCTCGGTGCAGGCCTCACGAATCTAGACGATGTATGTCTCTTGTTCAAGTCGCGCCCCTCCTCTTTGATTCACGATCTGACCTAGGTCCGGATTCGTGGCGTGCGGGAATCGGGAGGACTGGATTGAACCTGATCTCCATGTGCACCTTCAAAACGTTTTGCAATGCATATCGTGCGCATCGCTAGCTTGACCTCTTCGATGACAAGGGGCGCGGTTGAAAAATTATGCTCACTTCTAGCACACCTTCCCCAGCCCAAGAAACGCGGAAAAATTATGTGGGTCCTCAGATAGTCCATCGCACTAGAACAAGGAGCCATTCTCTCGTCGGGCCAGGATAATCCCTTCCTTTGTGGTGTATTACGGGTTCGACATCTGCAAGAGCGATTCAGAATGGCAACAACACAAACGTGCGCTCACCACGGGGACTCATTTCCAGCACTTCATGATGCGGCGATCAAGGCACGTGGCTTTCTGTTGGCCGTCGTGCACGGTCTTCGAGGCCCGGGTTTTCGGCGGCTGGTGGTAAATCTGTACCCTCTTCCCGTGGATGTACTGATAATCAAGCTTAATACAAGTCACAACACGAATACAGAACCAGTCAAGCTTGGGTTTGGACTCGTGTCGTAACTTATATTAAATTGAGTTCGTGCGTGGGTCCTTGGCAGTTGTTGGAGGCTTGGAGTACAACCAAAATACCTTTTACGCACCTACTCGACTGAGTTAACTTATGTACTTTAGTCTGCTTTAGCTGTACCAATCACAGGTTATTGATCTCGCGTCCTTTCATGGGAATTGTAAATCCACAGATGACTTCCCGTCCTGCTGCTTCAGAGAGAATCGTGACGGCGAGTTGAGGCCCGCTGCTAGAACGACAGCGGACAAGTCGACACGACATGCTATTGGCAGACATCAGAATCAGAGCAGATAATACTCTAGATATTCCTCGACGCCCAAGTAAATGGAGAAGGCCTGCTCCGACTCGCCGATTGATTTGTATATCATCACAAGACATGGTCGTTCCTTTCAGCTGTTATTTCTTCATTTGCATTGCCTGCTCGCAACTCTCTCTATCGCATCTCTGACAAGTCCAGCGAGTTCTTCTTCCGCGCCCACTATAGCTTCTACTCGACGTTCACGCGACAGGAGGTCACCAAACACCGTATCGGGATCAAATGAAGAGTGTGCCCTTTGTACCGCATCGGCAAACTTGGCCGGGTGCGCGGTGGAAAGAATCACTTGAACAGTAGCGGCAGAACTATAACAGACACACGTCAGGTCGAAGATACGAACGATTGCGAGACGTACTTGAACTTTGCAAATACTTCAGCGGCGTGTAACCCCACGGCAGTATGCGGATCTGCGAGATAAGATTTGGTCTCGTTGTATTTTCGGATGGTGGCGATCGTCTATGGCTCACGAGTCAGCCAGCTATACGAGAGAGCTCGAATTGAGACTTACCTGTTCGTCGTCAGCCTTGTCGGCAACAAAATCTTTCCGAGCTTCTTCCAGCACCGCCGACAGATCTACGGCCCCTTTATTCTTGACAGTAGCCATCCAGACACGTACTTGATCGCATGCAGCGACATGCTTCGATGTCGCGCCGACCTCTCTGATGCTCTCGTAGGCAAGGTACCAAAGTAAACGTTCAAAGTTGCTGGACACCGCAATATCCATGGCAGGACTAACAGTCGCGTAGACACCACCTACCACAGGGCTAGCAGCGGGATCCGTTTTCTGGTATGACCCGCTCTTCCAGAACCGGGCGAGAATGTCGTTTGAATTTGTTGCCACGCCAAGTTTACCAATGGGCAGACCCATACGTTTGGCGTAGTATCCTGCGAGGACGTCACCAAAATTTCCCGTAGGAACGACAAACTGGACCTCCGAGGCGTCAACATCAATGCTGGGATTCCTGAGAAGCTGGAAATAGGCAGAGAAGTAATAGACGATTTGGACGAGAATACGAGCCCAGTTGATAGAATTTACTGCCCCGAGATGATGCTTTTGGTTGAATTCTTTGTCGGCTAATAGGGATTTGAGGATATCCTAGGGCGGAGTCGTGACGTCATCGTCTGTTGTTCCATGCGGACGAACTTATGCTTTACCTGGCAGTTGTCAAATGTCCCACTAAGAGACAAGTTGTGAACATTGTCGTCGAGAATAGTGGTCATCTGAGCCTCCTGGATTGGCGAGACTCTGCCTTGTGGAAAGAGAATGAAAACGGATATATTGGCTTTGTTACGCAGACCATAGATAGCAGCACTTCCAGTGTCACCACTAGTGGCACCGACAACAGTGAGTTTCTCTAGGGGCTCTCCAGGAGCTTTCCGTGAATTGCGTCTATTGAGAAAATATTCGAACAGGTTTCCAACAAGTTGAAGCGCGAGATCCTTGAATGCATAGGTGGGCCCATGGAACAGTTCAAGTATGTGCGTTTCGGGATCGAGTTGAATGAGCGGTGTGATCAATGAGTCACGGAACGCCTGCGGACCGACGGTATATGTCCTGTTGACGAGCGAGACCAGATCCTCCATGGGAAGCTCATCGGGAGAGATATAGAGCGAGAGAATTTTTATGGCAAGCTCTTGGTAGGAAAGGTCCCTCCATTCGGATCTCCAGTTTTTTGGAAGTGTTGGGATATCTATAGGAATATAGAGTCCGCTGTCTGGGGCGAGGCCGGCGAGGACAACCTTTGTTGCAAGTTCAGCGTGGTGAAGGTCAGCGTAGAACGTAACTCACATCTTCAAAAGACTGCTGGTCTGGATGTCCGCGAGTGGAAAAGTACTTCATCGATCTCGCTGGTGCTCGACGCGATGAACGAGTCAGATCCGAATTAGACGAATACCCTTTTCGGGCATATCTTCCGACATCTCCGACATGTTCGGGCTTGCAGGTTCAACCACGTCAATGACCTCTTTACCATCACCTCGAGCTGTTCTCAGTCTCTACGGCTCTACGCTTCGTGCCGCACGCTCATTTAGGTCCTATAACTTCCGTAACTACTTCTTGCAAAGGACAAAAGATACGTTCCGAAGCATGCAGGCAAGCCACCGTCTTTCTCCGAGGTTTTCCACTAGCCTAAATTCTCAAACGTCATTACATGCAGAGCAGAATCAAATCAGGTTTTCGCTAGCGTACAACGAAGCGGTCAAGGAACTGGAGGTCCTTCGCCGGTGTGCTGTGGTTAATCAGCTGTATGGTGGACAGCGTTTGGCAGTGGAACACTAGGACATGCAGGCAATAAAGTCATGTTGTATTGGCGACTTTGCGCAAAATGGCTATGAGGCCTTCTGAAATCATTCATTCAAAGAAAGGAGAACTGAAATCAAATTTGCTTGGTGAGTTGATCAGCCCGCTCACTTCTCTGGTCCCAATTTACTTCCGACCGCCCTTGAGCACGTGAACGCTTGAGTTCCAATGGTCACGGTAGCAGCCATTCTATACTGTCGCCGAGAGCTATGCGGCGCAGCGTCACTGCGGAAGAGCGTGATAATGTTAGTGACTTGATTGCCCCTATTCTGTGCTGCAGTGCACATTTTGATCATGATAACACCGTGTAACGACAGACAGCAGTACCTCTCGGGCGTTAAAACCATGTTGAATTGCATATTCCTTCCCGGCCCTATCTCTGTTCGGCCGTGATCGATGGTGCATATTGAGTACGCAGGGCGTATCTCATTCGGGTGCAAGTTTACCCTCATCTCCTAGCCGCCTCTTGTCTTTTCGTCTGGCGTCATCTGTTTCGGCGACTCTCGCAATGGCCAAGTTGCGCAAGATCCTCGGTTACTCAATTATCGTCTTCTCACTTCATCCGTTGTGACAAATTTAATGGGGACTGATATCTACTCCTGCGTCGCGTCCCAAATTCCGGGCAATGAGACACGGAGATAATAAAGTGGGTCCTGCTTGTTGTGAAACCACTTCCATTCTGCGTCCAAAACAGGCTACGCTTATCGGGAGTGCAGCGCGTCTTCTGTTGATCTTTCCAATCTATTGCCACTCAAACATGTCTGGGATGCATCCGCGCCAGGTGGCCTCATCAATATCGCCAATCGCTCTCTTGCGCTCCGTATTTGTGAGGATATTCGTACCCCTTTCGCACCTTCCATAGGATATATTTGTAGCCTCAGGAGGTAACATCTGAATAAATCGTCTCATCCTTCCTCGTTGAAGCGACCGAAACGTTCAAAAAATGAATGGCATTGAAAACGAGGCTACAGTACGATCGATATCGAGTATAAGTTTCAGTCGGCCAAATGAATGAGTAGATGTGACAAAGGATGCATGAGTGCACAGATAAAACACGTGTCCGTAGCAGAAGATGAAGCAGCGGAATCAAAAGAGAACTGAAACGCCAACGATTAGCGGCTGCGTACACGTTACAAATGGCTACTTGCCTGAATCGTGATTAAGATTGTAATGACAGGGTCGAACGAAACGAACGTTCGCGTTGCGTAACGAGAATGACGAAAACCGACGCTTTGCAGCACTTGCCCATTCCTTGACTGTCCGCCAAATGCGGTCCTGAGAGTTGTTAGCAAGAACGGAATTGACCCCAAGAACTCGTTACTCACAGTGAGACTCACCGGCGGGTACACCGAGCCATCCACCGAAGACCGCAAGCCTTGCGTGCTGGTAACGCCATTGGTGTATTCCGTTGCGCCACTCTGTGATAACTGCAACACCGTATCGGTAGAGAAACGCTGGACGAGGTCACGGAACATTCAGGGCCCCCTGTCCCGAAAACAAAACTATATTCCACTCACGGGTACGAAGCTATGGAATTGCTGAGGCGAAGAAGGATCGTCTCTTCTCGGATAAACGGTACAAGGATTGTTGACACGCTGTCGTCCACACTCCTAGGTCGTGGTCAGCCCCACGGAACACGCCTATCCCAAGTGAAGTCAGAGAGGGGTCACTTACCAGCACCTCTGTCGCGTACATGTATGTCGGCGAAGTGGCGGTGGCATATGGGTGGTGGATCATCCTGACGCACAGAGCATGGGGTGCAAAAAGAAAAGAAGAGAGGATCCTGAAACTTGGATTAGGAAACCCCCGGGGCTACTTCGGATACTTGTTCTCAATCGAATCAAGGGATTTCCGAATGCGTCTTGGGGAGGGTAGACGTGGGTGTTGGTAAATTGCACGGGTGATGGGTTGTTGAGTTTTTTTATCGGCCCACAGCCCGTTGGATCAAGTCATCAGTTGATATTTGCGCAGCCCCAAGTGGCGGGTGAATTTAATGTGTGTGCTCATATCATCGACGCTCGCTTCCCGCACAAACATTCAGCAAACAACCCTCTTATGTAACCAGACGTTACTTTTGAGGAAGAATACAGTCGTTAGGCTACACACGAACCTGAGACAGAGGTAAATCGCACAGAGAACTGGGTATTTGTCCATAGCCACCGATCATTTAATGATACAGTCGTGAGAGCCCACTCAGGAGACACATTCCGTTTTGGGTATGTGCAGCGGGGAGGTGTTTCGAGGGCCAAACATTCACCCGTAAGCGACATAACCTTCGCATCACTCACATAAGTATTCAGTTCCACACGACACTAACAAAGTTTTGAAATCACGCAGTAAGCTCGCATCAAAATAACAGCTCTTCATTTGCCTATAAATACACGCTTCTGCTATGCTGCACTACCGAATAACGTTACAAATAACTTATTTCTTGATTTTGTGCGCCCGACGGTCATCGTGATGACGCGTGGCGAGTGATTTACCAGATGAGCTGGCCACTGAAAAAGTCGTAGTAATCTGTGAGCTCGAGTACGTCACGACAGGTTCACGAAGCACGTACCCGTCGACGAGGTAGTCACCACCAGTCATGTAGCTCGCGTGCTCCGAGAGGAGCAACAGTGCCTGACCGGCAATCTCCCTGGGCTAGAATACGATGAAACCACGTTCAGCATCGGTAATCAGAAAAGAACTACGAGTGAACTGACCTCCGCGAATCGGCGGAGAGGCACGTTCTCTTGCTGGTGCTGCTTGATATTCTTGTCCATGTCCTTGGTCTGATCGGTGTTGACTACAAAATAAAAACAGTTGAGTCACAGGACTGCACGGGACACGCTCGCGACATACCGTATCCCGGGGAGATCGAGTTGACGCGGATACGCTTCTCAGCCCACTCAGCAGCGAGCCCCTTGGTGAGGTTGCGCACGGCGGCCTTGGACGAGTTGTAGAACACCTTCAGGTACAATTTAACGATCGGTTCGAAAGTGAATGCAAACAGAAAAAAAAACACGAACCTGAGTCAAAGGCTTGTTGCGAGCCGACTGATTGATAATCTCTGCGCTCATCGAGGCGGTGATGACAATCGCGCCTTCGCGGTTGTTTTCGATCCAAAGCCTGGGTGCGCGGGTCAACGATATCATATACGATCAAAGAACGAAACCCACTTGGCAGCTGCACGACAAGTGTTAAAAACGCCGAACACGTTGACGCCAAATACTTTTGCGAATTCATCATGGGTCAACTCCATCGCGGGCTTGACAACCGAGACACCGGCATTCTGTCCACGACCAGAACGAACGATCAGTAACATAGGGGCGGGATTCGACGGTAGACGTACAGCGATGATACCCTTGACATTTCCGAGGTCAGACTCGATCTTCCTAAATGTCTCTTGCAGCTTGTCAGAGTCGCACACATCGCATTGGTAAGCCTACATAAAATGCAAATTTATTAGCGGACCGCAGAGGACATTTGGACGAGAGCGAAACGGAAACGTACGCGAACGGTGACGTTGGGGAACTTCCCCCCAATCTCCTTGGCGACATCAGGGGCACTCGCGGATGCCCTTGACGAGGATGAGCCATTGTACATGAAGTGAAGGAAAAATAGAGACACATACCTGTAGATCATGGCGACATTGGCGCCCGACTGAGCGAGGGCATAGCTAAATGCCCTGCCAATGCCACGGTTACCGCCCGTGACGATATAGGTTCCTAAAAAATGGAAAACCAAAAGGTGGTCAAGGAAGCGTCAGCTCTCATCCCGATATAACCGACAGACGACGACGGACCCTTGAGCCCTTGCAAGGATATGTTTGCTTCGTATGCCGACATTCTGGAGGTGTGTAATAATCCGAGAAGTGACTGCGTGGTCAAAAGATTTTGTGTGTGAGCACGAAAAAATGGGGATGCAACGCGAAAACCCTGAGGATGGCCGACCTAAGGAGGCGCCCACCATCTTTTATACTCACCTCCAAGGCCCCTGTCGATAGTAGAGGAGTCGAATGTGACGTCTCATTCAATACTGTACCTGCCTATTCGAGCCTACTCCCTGTCGGTTTGAATTACCGCCCTGATCGAGTGACCACCCTCGATCGACCATGTTCAAAAGGACTCCATCCAAAGGATCTTGCCAAGCGTCCAGCTTGAATGTCATTGACCGAAAAAATGTTTTATCACCGAATGAGGGTATATCCACGAGATTAATGCCACAAGTAAAGCAGAATGTTAAGCCACTAGTTACCCCAGACTGTCACCCGTCGATCGGACGCGGTGCCAATGATTGAATTACCAAGTCTCAGATCCCAGGTCATCACTTTGAAAAACAAAACAAAGCGGCACGACGTACGATCGCACTGCGGGTCTTTTTGAATGGTATCATGTGTCATGGCACCCTCACGACACCAACAGTTACCTCCACCTCTGCACACACCCCGTCCTTGCCACCGCTCTTTGTAAACGCCCCAAAAATGCGTGAACTCGCCCATTGTGTCAACGCCAAAATATCAGCATCTAGAAGACTCGCGCGCACGTGCGGCGAAAGCGTGATGATGAGCGCCGGTGACGTCGTCCGAAGACCGCTCTGATCGCTCGTGTGGGTTGCGTCATGGTCGTGGTGGGCATGACCATTCGAATATGCGGGGGTATCGACAGTGTCTGTCTGGGGTATATGCACATCCACCCATCGGGACTGCCCGGCAGGTACAACCTGCCAAACGTGTGGTGCTGGTAAATGCACGACGTGCTCGTGACGCTCGATCTACCCACGCTAGTCAGCTCCATTGTCTTGCTACCTTTGCTTCACGCACCTCTCTGACGACCCTCCAAAACGCTTCCATCCGTCCGGCAGGCCCGCTAATCCCTACGGGAACGATCGGCCCACTCTTGTTCAATCCAGGTGGGATCATCGGTGGCGCTGTCTGGAGCAAAACACCGCCGAGCACAACACAAGCACCAAATGCCACGTGCGCAGTGACAATCACCTCCAAAGCAGCAAGTGCGAGATCAAAGGGCGCGTAGTGCGCCCTATAAAACACAGCCAAAAAAGACTCGTCAGACGTCACGGCCAAGCAATACGGAATAAAACGTTTACGCTTACACATCTAGAACCATTTCGGCGCCCAAGATCGCCAGACAGAACAGAATTGGTGGAAGTGCATAGGGGTTGCGGAAGATCCGTTGAGCGCCCGTGCCATGCTCAACCGGAGGTGCTTGATATCTCGACCGGAAAAGAGAGAGGGGTGAAGGGATATGTTTGTTCGTCACTATTTTGGGGTCATTTGACTCAGGGATGAGGCGTGACAGATAGTAAATTGAAACCTACTGCGCACCAGCACTTCATGTTGACCAAACACAGCAGAGGTACCAACGAGCGAGACTAGCACTAGGCAAATGAGCATAACAGGGAAGCGAAGCCTGAATGTACATGAGCACGCGCTCGTCAAAGGGATTTTATCAATGACTCACCCGAGCGTCTCAGGTATCTCATCACCCCAATGATGATGGTGTCCATCACCAGCAGCTCCGGGGACTCTAGCAGCCCCGCCACCATGACCATGACCGTGCGTGTTACCTCCGGCTGATAATAATAAATGCTCGATGGCTTCCTTCGCAACATAAACACCAGCAAACATCAGATATACGCATTGTGCAAAGAGTAGAGTGGTCCCACGCCGCGCAGGACTGGACTCAATCTGCTTAGTCTCATCAACAAGGATAAGATGATTTAGACTCACCCATACATCCCATCCATCTTCCCTTTCATCTGTCTCGCAATGATAACAGGCCCGGCAACACCCAGCGCGTCGAAAACGACCCAATAACCCAATCCCGTACAAGCGAGCGAACCGATACTCTGACCACGTGTCCATAGCAATGCACCCAGCGCAAACTGAGCGGAAGCAATGATCATGGCGACTGTTCCCGTCGAAGAGACAGTCTTACTCTCCAATGTGAGGTTGCTGCTTTGGGGGGAGGGCATCGAATCCGATACGGGAGGAACAGGGGACTTGGCTAGAGAGCGTGGGACGACATCAGCTGTGGGAGAGACCTTTTCCCCATTCGAGTTCGGGGCCCATGGCGAAATCGGCGTGGGGGTAGGTGCGGTCTGCAGACCCTGCTCTTTGCTTGGTATTTCCAGAGTCCGCGGCTGCCCAGGTTCGAGGAATGAGAAGAAGTTGTGTGAAAGCGAGTGTTTATGGTGATGGCCGCGTCTCGTGGTGACACCACTACCCGACGTTCGCATTCCATTGGGTTCCGAGTTCGACTTGGGTAGCCCACCAAACGTGAATGCAGTATTGAGGTCTTGACCGGATTGTGCACCGGGGACAACACTATCTGATTGAGAAGCGGGAATGAGAATCAGATCTGGCGAAGGCGGAGGTGCTTCTTCATCTACGGGTCGCTCATTTTCTGAAATTGTGGCGTGAGGTCTGGGGAAGAATATTGATAGGTTTCTAGAGTGAAGGCGTGAATGTCGTCTGATATGACCTGGAGGAACGCGCCCATCGGCGTCCGTCACATGAACTTCGGGAGGACCACCAGAAGGAAATGGGTGCAGCGGCACGCGTGCGGGAAAAGAGGAAGCGAGTGGTGAAGGAACTGTGGGTATAAATGGTCCAGAGGAGATTGATCGGGTACGAGAATGCGCAGCGTTATGGTGAGGGACAAACGATGTGCGGAATGGAGACGTTGGAGGTGTGTTGAGACTCACGCTGGGTGTTCGATGAGCGGGTATCCCTATGCCGAGGGGTGAAGGTATGTTGGGCTCGCTGTGTGCTGGAATACCAGGACCCAAGGGCGGAAGGGAGTGAGGAGCCGAATGGACGCGACTTCTCGGGGGAGAGGGAGGGATGGTGAAATTCTGAGCAGACAGAGAGGCGTCTGAAACCGCTGTTGTTGGTCGACTGTCTTCGCCTACAAGATGTAGACCGTCATTAGGATCTTCACCGCTTGATTTTCGCCTGTGCATTGTGGACATGTCGGTGGCTAGGTAGGTTGGTACCCAGAGTTCGCTCTGATACCGACGTTATTCGGCGCAACAAGACGCGGGAGAAGCAGAACACGAGACTGAAACACGCCCGCAAAGCGCGAATGTCCGTCCTGCATGTTGAAATGAGACGCCGATGAAGGCACCGAGCAGAAGAGTGATACCTTAGGCTCCTACAGGTACGCCGAAGCAGCTGTGCAACCTATGCTGAAACCTGGGCGTTAGACCGGTTCCGAGTTTGACAGCTACATTGAAAATCATCACTACTTGGTCCACTTCATTTGACCTGCATTACCTTAAGAGTCCCGGATGGGCACTGAACGTGGACGACGACGACGAGCTGACGACCGTCGTGCAGTGGCGGTTTTGGCGTGGAAGAAGAGTCTAATTTGCACAGCCACACGATGACCCGCGCCTATCAGTGTGATTGAGCTTGGCCGATACTTTTGGGAGATATGCTACATCCACAAGTCATTGAAACTTTGACACGAACAAGCGTCAAGTTCATTCAAGGACGGCTTCGAGACGCCCAACGACAACTTGAAGATCAGTCACTCAATGAGTATGTTTCACTGTTGATGATCTTGATTGTGGTCGATGGGGCTTAAAAGGCACAGTGGCGAGTCTCTACATGGTGGAAAGGAAATCTAGGAGAGTTCCCTGCGGATGCAAGAGGATATCTACGCATATCATAACGTCGTAAAAGGTGACACCCAGTTGCTCCGAGTGTATCAAGGCGCCAGTCTGCGCTACCACATTGGTAGCACATAATCCACGCCCCAAGCGTGGCGACTCGTTCAAGCTAGTCCATGTAAGTTGAACTGGGTCCCCAAGGTGTCTTGGTATCGATTGTGACCAGTTTGTGAAGATCGTGATCGGGCCACCGAAATTCACAAACGGTAACTTGAAGTCGCTCGCCATTTGGAGAGAAGCGGTGTTGTTGGATAATTGGAGTGGAGTGGACCGGCCACTTGCTCAGAGCGCTCACCGGTCACAATGTCCCAAACAGACGTGAAACCATTTAGATGCCTGCGTAACCAAGCTGTGGCGCGAATTGTATGCATATAATCTTTGTAGAGACTATATTAAAGCGTGCAGGTGAACCTAACACATCGATCTAATGGAGCTTTCGACGAAATCGCCAACAAAGTAAAAAGTGTACGGTAACAACTAATGGTCGAGGTACTATCACAGAATAACATCGGGCGTGGTTGCAAAACGCAGGAAACCGACTTGACTCGTCACGTATATGCATGTTACAGGCAAGACAGTCTCCGCCCACGCATGTGGATCAAATCAATGTGATCCATCTCCACCACTTGACGGGATGCAGGACGGGCACCAAGTTGGTAGTGAGAACGAAGCTCTTAGAACGTCTCCATTTGGATCTCGGTTATGCTGTTCCGATGTCCTAAGCGTTCAGTGGAGGCTTAAGGAACCTATGCTTACCGTGTCGGGAACACCACTGCTCGAGGGTTGTGGTGGAGGAATCACTGGCGGTGGCTGATATGCGATCTGTGATGTGAGTCACCGATTGAAAAAGAAGAAACATACGAGAGCAGTTTGTGTTTGATTCGGATTCGGACGCTGAGCGTGACCAGCATCAGAACCGTCCGGCGTGATTTCATAAACGATTGGGGTTCGGACACGTTGCGTTTGCTGTGGCGTACTCCGAAAGAAATATGTGAAGAACGTATACCGCTCTCCTCCAGCAGGTGCGACATACATTCGCTAAGGAGGTTGTGAGATACATTGCACATGGATCGTTGGTCAGAAAAATATGATGCTCACGTCTTCCCGCATTGGAGCCATCGTCGAAGGCTGGTTGGGCGGTGGATTGATTTGTGATGGAGACGAGTCCGTTGGAGCGGTGGATGGACTGGGCCTGGTAGTCCGTTGACCAGATTGGCCTTCCGCACCCCTCCCTATCCTCCTCAGCCATCCCTGGAGCGTTGAATTGCCCTTGGACGAGCCGACAACGGTAGGTTCCTCTGGACGTGTCTCTGAAGGAGAGGTCACCTGTGGCGGAAATGTAGTAAGCGACACCTCCCTGAGTGGTATGTCATCAATACGTGGCTCTAAAGAAGAGGGGGACGGTGGCTTTGAAGACGTCAATACAGGAACAAGAAGAGAGTACAGCAACCACGAACCTGATCATAATCGAAGACGGGCGCAGGGGCTCTTGAGGGTATCTCAACCTGTGGCTCCGTGAGAACTCGTTCGGAAATGACGGATATCGTACCTCAAGAAGATCGATGTCGTTTATGTCGTTGGACCCAGTATCATTGCGGCTAGTTTGCTGGCAAGTGAAAACGTGAGACGGATCGTTACGACGGCAGTGACAAAGTCCTACCGCGTCAGAGTGGGGTGGCTTGTTCTCGTCGTCATCCGCGGCTTGGTTTGGTTCCTCGCTAGTGAACGCCTGATGAAAAGTGAGTTCTGACTGACGAATACGACACATGTATAAATACTTACGCTGAAAATGTCCGAAAGGAGAATGCTGAGGTTTCGGATGGTAGTTTTCCCGTCCTCTCGTCCTATGGCAAGATGAGTACTATCCGGGGAGAGCGCAATCGAGTATATGTCTCTGTCCTCCTGGATGACAGAGCCAATCCGAGAGAGAGATGTCGCATCCAAGAATGAAATCGAGTTGACCGTCTGGCCAGCGAGAAATTGCCCATTGGTGGCCAGAGTAATGGACCTGAGACCGACCCCATCAAGGACTTGGGATTCGGCGAGTAGAGCTCCTGTCGACGCATCGAATGACCTGACTTTGTTGTCGTTACAAGCCGCGAATAGTTGCTGGCTGTCGCTCGTCCATGCAAACAGGGTAATGGGTACTCTCCTTGATGTTTTTGTGTCAATGGTGATGAATCTTTCACCCGTACGACTGTCGAAGATCGTGATCGGACCTCGCAATTCACAAGTGGCCATTCGCTCCCCATCCGGAGAGAAACGGACGCCTGTAACGTAGTTGTCGGATTTGATTGAACCGACGAGTCGCTCACCGGTTGCGATGTCCCAAACACTGGTCTCCTCGTTGGTCCCTGTCGCCACCTGGGTCGAGTTGGGCGACATATCCACTGCCCACACGTTGTTTCCATTCTCGACCTCGAGAACCTTTTCCTGCAGTTCCACGTCCCAGACGTTCGCCCCTTTCGTTGTGCCACAGACCACCCACTTCCCATCCCTCGATACTGAAATGGCATTGACGTCTGTTCCCGTCTGCTTGGCCACTTCCCGACCTTCCGCGATGTTGAACCGGCGAATAGAGTCATACTTACTGCCACTGAAGAGATACCTTGCGTCAATGGAGAACGCAACTGCGTATACCTCGCTAGAGTCTCCAGTCTCAAGAGATATCACGTTGTCTTGCTCAATTGTCAGTATTGTCCACTGGCAGTTCTGAACTCCCACTCACCGGTCTTGGTCTGCGACATAGGCTCAGGGCAATGTAGGGTTGGAAGCGTTTGTTTCGGTTCACGCCGGCATGCAAAACCGCGCTATAACCACGTTAATCCTTTTAGAAGGTCATCTCTGCAAATGCCACGTGTCTTTGGCGCTCATCTTTGACTCCGGTCTTGCTACTTGCAATCCACATGGACAACCCATTCCAACAAGTCTATCCTAATTGCAGGTCGTATCCGCTCACGGGCAGTGTATACATGTGCGCGTACATATCCTGAGACGTCAAACCGGTACGTGCTGTCATCCCATATGCTAGTGTGAGCATGTGCGTTCGTCAGCACACCTCTCAATTGATAACTCACATGAAATCATACAGTACTTAGATGTTTCAGATGCTTCGCATTTCTGGAATAGATTACTCTAGTAAGTCTCTTTTTTGACTTGACAATACCCTGAGGCTGAGGAACTTCCCCCTCGCCGTCAGCTTTCCAATCGCTGAGAACTGTTGATTTATGCAGGGGTTATCCTTGATATTATCAATGCCTGTGCAACGGGACGAGCAAGGTCGATTGGCATGATATTTGGACCAACTCTTACAAGGCGGCCTGCATCACACAGGACATCGGCGTTGTCATCGCCCAAGGGTAGCACAGCACTGCGGCCCGTAATATCCACCACCGTCGGTTGTTCCGGATTTGCTATGCCGTGGGTGTATCAGGTACGGACAGCCAAGATCATCCTCAATGTCGCTGGTGAGCTGTTTATCTGCTTTTTTTTTGGTTTTCAAGTGCAACAGCCCGCTTGTAGGCACGCAGAGCAAGCTTTTTGTGCGTTTCCCCTTGTGTGCATGTGCGTTGGACGAACCGACGGGGCTACTTAAGCCGTGTTCATGGTACTGATTCTTAGTGCACCGCTTGCAAATCCGTCTTCCATAATTTCCGCAACGTTTACGAGGTCCACGAACGTTCAAGCAGAATTTACTCCTGGCCCGTGCTCATAAATCCCGAATTCTGACCATTATTGGCTCTACACCCTTGTTTCGCGCGTTCATCGGTTGGCCGACAATCTGGTTGTGACAGATGTGCGTGATATGCGCGTTATCTGTTCTGTATTCGATCGTATGGAGGTCCAAGGCCGTCGTTGGGGATTGATGCCACAGGTTGGGGGTATTTTGAAGCCATTTAGACGAAAACAGAGGCCTGATGGTGATGGCGGGAAGGAGAAAGTGCGAGATTCACCAGGAGGACGGCCAAGCTGATGATTCACGACGCAACATATCGACATACGTTGATTCCGTAGATTCTAGGCATTAGCAATGGTCAAAGTACTATTACTGAATAATATTGGGCGCAGTCGCAAAATGCAACACGCTGGAACACTTGGCGCTGGGTATCGACATGGCAGGTCACATGTAGATATGCTAGAGGCAAGGCAGTCCCCACCTACACATGTGGATCGGATCAGTGCGTTCCATCTCCATCACTTGATGGGATGCAGAACGGGCACCAAGTTGGTGGCGAGAACGAAACTCTCAGGACGTCTCCGCCTCCATTTGGATCTCGGCTTTGCTGTTCCGGCATCCTAAGCTTTCAATACAAGCCCAAGGAGCCAATGCTCACCGTGTCAGGAACGCCATTGCTCGAGGCTTGTGGTGGATGAGTCACTGACGATGGCTAACATGCGAGCTGTGACGTGATTCACCAATTGAAAAAGAATATACATACAGGAACTGCTTGGTTTTTATCCGCCGGAGCCAGGCTTGGATCTTGAGTGTGGCCAACATCAGAACCGTCCGGCGTGATTTCATAAACGATCGGGGTTCGGACGCGTTGCGGTTGTTGTGGCGTACCCCGAAAGAAATATGTGAAGAATGTATACCGCTCTCCTCCAGCGGGAGCGACATACATTCGCTAAGGAGGTTATGAGATGTGTTGCACATGGATCGTCGATTAGAAAAATATGATGCTCACGTCTTCCCGCATTGGGGCCATCGTCGAAGGCTGGTTGGGCTGTGGATTGATTTGTGATGGAGACGATGAGCCCGTTGGACCGGCAGATGGGCTGGGCCTGGTAGTACGTTGACTGGGTTGGTCTTGTGTGCCCCTTCCTATCCTCCTCAGCCGTCCCTGGAGAATTGACTTGCCCTTGGACGAGCCGATGATGGTGGGTTCTTCTGGACGTATCTCTAAAGGAGAGGTTACCTGTGGCGGAGATGTTGCGCGCAACACTTCCACGAGCGGTATGTGATCGACACGCGGCTCTGAAGAAGAGGGGGATGGTGGCTTTGGGGATGTCGATATGGGAACAAGGAAAGAGCAAGGCAACCACGAACCTGATCATAATCAAAGGCAGGAGCAGGGGCTCTTGAGGGTATCTCAACCTGTGGCTCCATGAGAACTCGTTCGGAAATGACGGATATTGTACCTCGAGAACATCGATGTCGTCTATGTCGTTGGGCCCAGTGGCGTCGCTAGGTTGCTGACAAGCGAAAATGTGAGATGGATCGTTATAATGACAGTGACAAAGTCCTACCGCATCAGAGTGCCAGGGTGAGCTGTTCTTGTCGCCATCTGCGGCTTGGTCTGGTTCCTTGACAGTAGACGCCTGATGAAGAGTGGGATGACGAATACGATGCATGTATAAATACTTACACTGAAAATGTCCGGAGTGAGGGAGCTGAGGTTTCGAACAGTGATTTTCCCGTCCTCTCGTCCTATGGCGAGATGTGTGCTATCTGGGGAGAGTGCGATCAAGTATATCCTATCCTCCTGGATGACAGGGCCAATCCGTGCGAGAGAGATCGCATCCAAGAATGAAATCGAGTTGTGTGTACAGCCAGTGAAAAATTGCCTGTTGGCAGCTAGAGAAATGGAGCTGAGACCATCAAGGACTTGGAATTCGGCAAGTAGGGCTCCCGTCGATGCATTGAATGACCTGACTTTGTTGTCGTCGCAAGCCGCGAATAGTTGCTGGCTGTCGCTCGTCCATGTAACCGGGGTGAAGGTTGTGCCAATGGCGACGAATTTTTTACCCGTGTGACTGTCAAAGATCGTGGTCAGGCCTTTCCGCTCACAAATGGCCATTCGCTCTCCATTTGGAGAGAAATGGACACCTGTAACCCAGTCGTCGAATTTGATTGGACCGACAAGTCGCTCGCCAGTCACAATGTCCCAAACACTCGTCTCCTTGTCGGCCCCTGTGACCAACCTGGTCGAGTGGGGCGACACATCCACTGCATGCACCCCCTTTCCATTCTCGACCTCGAGAACCTTTTCCCGCAGTTCCACATCCCAGACATTCGCCCCGGTTGTGCCACAGACCACCCACTTCCCATCCTTCGATACTGAAATGGCGAAGACCACTGCTCCTGTCTGCTTAGCCACTTCCTGACCTTCCGCGATGTCGAACCGGCGAACTCCATCTGGACTGCCACTGAAGAGATACCTTCCGTTGATAGAGAACGCAACTGCGTATACCTCGCTAGAGTTCCCTGACTCAAGATGTATCACATTGTCTTACTCGATTGTCAGCATTGTCCTGTTGCTCCTCTGAACACCCACTCACCAGTCTTGGTCTGCGACATCTCAGGCTCAGGTGCTAGACAATCTAGAGTTGGAAGTGTCAAGGAGAAAGTGTTTCGGTTCACGCTGGCACGCACTGAACTGCAACATAAACACGTTTCCTTTTAGAAGGTCACCCCTGCGAGTGCCTCGTGTCTTGCTACTTGCAATCCACATGGACAACCCATGGAACGTTCCAATAAGTCTGTCCTAATTGCAGGATATGTCATATCCGATGGTCAATACACATGCGCACGTACATAGTATCCTGGGATGTTGTTGATGAATTGAACTCCTGGCCCATGCTCGTAATGTCCCAAATCCTGATCGGGCTCCCCTGGAATATTATCGGCTCTATGCTCTTTCTTTCTGGTACTGTGGTCGGATTTCAGACAGCCCATCGTGCTCTACGTCCTGTTCCCTGCGCATTACACCACCGCTAGACAGGCCGCTGCCGTGACGAGTCCCACCGTGACGGCCGAGATCGCTCGGGTCTTGTTCAGTTTCCTCTTCTCGTTCGTCCTGACGTTTGACGGTGTCGTCCAGTCATATACGCAGCTCAGGTGATGCACAGCGCCTCACCGCATACGTATCTCATCGGTGGAGTGAGTAAGCATGCTGTATTTCAACCAATATAGTATGGATACTGATGAGCACGGCGCTTATATGCCTCCCAGGCCAGTTCGTGCGATGTGCCTCTGAAAAAGTATGCCGTGATCAAACCCCCCTCTGGCTGCTCGTCCGTGTCCTACCTCGAGCCATATGTCGCCAGCGCAGGGGGGTACCTCAACAACCCGAGTGCAGGGTCGCACTGTCTGTATTGTTCCTGCCAATGCGTTGCTCTCGCGTCAGTTCAACATTCAGTACTCCCATCGGCGATATACGTGTTATCTGTTCTGTATTCAATCATATGGGAGGTCCAAGGCCGTCGTTAGGAATTTGACATCACAGGTTAGGGTTATTTTGAAGCCAATGATGGCGATGCATTGGCGAGAATGAGAAAGTAAGCAATTCACCTGAGGACAAGGAAGTGTGACCAAGATAATGATTCGCGATGCAATATTTGAACGTCACTTGATTCTGTACTTATAGATTCTAGGCATTGTGGGTACATATTGTATACACCTATTCTCTGTAAGGACTCTTGAAGTATACAGATGTACTTGAAGAAACACGCCGATGGATGTGTCCAGGACGTGTCCAGAACAATAGTTTTCGACGAAATCAACAAAGTAAAAAATGTATGGTAACAATGGTCGAAGTACAGCTACTGAATAACATTGGGCGCAGTCACAAAACGCAGTACGCTGGAATACTTGGCCCTGGGTATCGACATGGCACGTCACATGTAGATGTGCTAGAGCCTGCAAGATAGTCTCCGCCCCACGCATGTGGACCGGGTCAGTGCGTTCCATCTCCACCACTTGATGGGATGCAGGATGGGCACCAGGTTGGTAGTGAGAACGAAGCTCTCAGAACGTCTCCATTTGGATCTCGGTTATACTGTCCCGCTGTCCTAAGCTTTCAATACAGGCTCGCAGGAGCCAATGCTTACCGTGTCGGGAACACCACTGCTCGAGGGTTGGGGTGGATGAGTCACTGGCGGTGGCTAACATGCAAACTGTGACTGAGACACCGATTGAAAAAGAAGAAACATACTGGAACTGCTTGGTTCTTATCCGCCGGAGCCAGGCTTGGATCTTGAGTGTGGCCAGCATCAGAACCATCCGGCGTGATTTCATAAACGATCGGGGTTCGGACGCGTTGCGTTTGTTGTGGCCTACCCCGAAAGAAATACGTGAAGAATGTATACCGCTCTCCTCCAGCGGGAGCGACATACATTCGCTAAGGAGGTTATGAGATGTGTTGTACATGGATCGTTGGTCAGAAAAATATGATGCTCACGTCTTCCCGCATTTGGGCCATTGTTGAATGCTGGCTGGGCGGTGGATTGATTTGTGATGGAGACGATGAGCCCGTCGGACCGGCGGATGTGCTGGGCCTGATAGTACGTTGACCGGGTTGGTCTTGCGAGCCCCTTCCTATCCTCCTCAGCCATCCCTGGAGCACTGACTTGCCCTTGGATAAGCCAACAACAGTGGGTTCCTCTGGACGTGTCTCTAAAGGAGAGGTCACCTGTGGCGGAGATGTTGCGCGCGACACCTCCACGAGTGGTATGTCATTGACGCGCGGCTCTGAAGATGAGGGGGACGGTGACTTTGGGGATATCAATACGGGAACAAAAAGAGAATACAGTAACCACGAACCTGATCATAATCAAAGGCGGGAGCAGGGGCTCTCAAGGGTATCTCGACCTGTGGCTCTGTTAGAACTAATTTGGAAGTGATGGATATCGTACCTCTAGAAGATCGATGTCGCCTTTGTTGTCGGGTTCAGCGTTGTTGCGGCTAAGTTGCTGGAAAGCGAAAATGTGAGATGGAGCGTTATGATGATAGTAGTCCTACCGCGTCAGAGCGGGCTGACTTGTTCTCGTCGCCATTCGTGGCTTGGTCTGGTTCCTCAACAGCAGACACCTGATGAAGAGTGGATGTTGGCTGACGAATACGATGTATATATAAATACTTACATTGAAGATGTCCGGAAGGAGAATACTGAGGTTTCGGATGGTAATTTTCCCGCCCTCTCGTCCTATGGCAAGATGAGTGCTATCCAGGGAGAGCGCGATCGAGTATATGGAGGCATCCTCCTGGATGACAGGGCCAATCCGAGAGAGAGAGGTTGCGTCCAAGAATGAAATTGTGTGGTCCGTATGGCCAGCGAGAAATTTCCCATTGGCGGCTAGCGCAATGGACTCGAGACCACTAAGGACTTGGGATTCGGCAAGTTGGGCTCCTGTTGATGCATCGAATGACCTGACTTTGCTGTCGTTACAAGCTGCGAGTAGTTGCTGGCTGTCGCTCGTCCATGCAAGTGGGGTAATGGCTCCTCTGGAGGGTGTTTTTGTGTTGATGGTGATGATTTTTTCACCTGTGCGACTGTCGAAGATCGTGATCGGGCCAGCATAATGACAAATGGCCATTCGCTCCCCATCTGGAGAGAAACGGATGCCTGTAATGCTATCGTCGAATTCGATTGGACCAACGAGTCACTCGCCGGTCACAATGTCCCATACACTTGCTGTAGATTCATTGGTCCCTGTCGCCAACCTGGTCGAGTTGGGCGACACATCCACCGCAAATACCCTGTTTCTATTCTCGACCTTGAGAACCTTTTCCTGCAGTTCCACATCACAGACGTTCGCCCCTTTCGTTGTGCCACAGACCACCCACTTCCCATCCCTCGATACTGAAATGGCCAACACGTCCACTCCCGTCTGCTTGGCCACTTCCCGACCTTCTGTGATGTCAAACCGACGAACAGACTCATCCTCACTGCCACTGAAGAGATACCTTCCGTCGATAGAGAATGCAACTCCGTATACCCTGCTTGAGTCCCCAGTCTCGAGATATATCACGTCATCTTACTCGATTGTCAGTATTGTCCAGTTCCTCCTCTGAACACCCACTCACTGGTCTTGGTCTGCGACATAAGCTCAGGACAACGTAGGGTTGGAAGTGTCAGGAGAAAGTGTGTCGGTTCACGCCGGCATGCAAAACCGCGCTATCACCACATTTCCTTTTAGAAGGTTAGTTCTGCGAGCGCCTCATGTTTTTGGCGCTTATCTTTAACTCGGGTCCTGCTACATAAGTACAATCTCCATGGACAATCCATGGAATGTTCCAACAAGTTTATCCCAATTGTAGGACATGTTGTATCTCACAGGAAATACACATGCGTGCATACATATCCCGAGACGTCAAACCTATATGTATTGTCACCCCATTTGTCGATGAATTGAGCACGTATGTATGTCAGTGCACCTCTCAATCGATAACTCACATTGAATCTCACTCAGATATCTCAGATATTTCGCATTTCCGGGACAGATCATTTGCTCTGAATGACCTTGGACGTCGCAGACGTACCCAAGTCTCTTTCAGACTCAGTCCACTCTGAGTACGATGATGGCGGGAGCATAGGCATAGTTACAGTGGCCAGGTGGCGTGGGCTTTTGAGTCCCGCTGTGTCTGTGGTATTTATTCAGCAGGTAGATGGTCGATGGGTCGGGTCACAGTCCGATCCCTTGATGATTGGGGTTTCAGCAATGATTCAAAGGTAACTCAAGCTGTGTACCTCGGTGGACACGCAAAGTACTCCTGGCAGATGGGCATTGTCTATACAAGTCCAAGTTTTCTCGTCCAACCCTCTGCCTTGAGAGAGAAGCATGTGCATGCGCAGATGAGCTGAATCAGAGGGCAGATTCGAGAAGAGTGGGGGATGCATACATGGAACCCTCTTCCTATTCACAATGGCAGCTCTCTCCCTCGTTGTCATCCTCTGCCAATGCAAAGCAATGACAGCCTTCAAACGCAAGGTGAACCCCTCCACACCAGAGAAACCCCCACTACCCCCTTGAGCTAAACTGGTCGTGTCTCCAATCCTGATCCAAGCACACAAACTCGTCCTGCAGCACTCAGCCACCAGAATCATTGTCACGGACATTTACTTCCACAGCGCATCCATCCTTTGCGCACCATGGTACCCTGTTCATTTCAGAGTGCAGCACTGTGGTACCAGCGGTGAGGACCATCCTTTGAGATAGCAGGCTTGGTAATGGCATGATCCCTGTTATACTTTGTCCCCCGCAAAGCGACTATGCAGAAAGATCTCTATGATTGCAACAGCAAAATCCTCTCAAGGTCCCATCGTTCGTTAATTTCCTGTCCCGATCAGATGTCACCCAATCACGGTGTCCACTCGGCTGGCCATCGGCACCAGCAACAACAACTTCAACCCTTTCCCACCGAGTATGGGGTGATGGCCCCGCCCGATTAAAAAATTTCAGAGTCAAGAAAATATCCATCTCTGTCATGTACAATTCCATCGTGCCTTTGAAATATATCATACTCTCCTTGAAAACGTGTCGTGATCACGATGTCCATACCCTACCGCCATGATCTGCCCCAGCGCCTCGGAGTGGTAAACACCATGGAAACCAAAATACGGTCACAGACCCCGTAGGCATACCAAGGGATGGACGAGGAAGTGTGGATGGATGATAGGGAAGGTCGCACGAATAGTTGTACTCAGAAAAATGTAAGACCACAGCTTCCCGAGCCTTGAACGGCCAGGCTATAATGGCGCCAACATGCGGCAACCGTTACCATCGCAAGAAAGTTGCCACTGGGCTTCCTGCCTACATAGTCAGGTGAGACAGGGGGGTGGGCTTGATGTTATTGCAATGGAAGTGTTTGATAATGTCGACTCGGAGGTTTTTATAGATTGAGAGATTTACGATGCATATTGGGGAGCAGTTTGTGTGTCGAAGCGGGGGCTCCTCCTAGGCGTTGATGGTGTGAGAACAAAAGAATGGATCGCATTTGTACTTGCCAACAAGACACTTGTCGTATCTGCGGTCTATGAAGTGCCAAAAAGCCTTTTCTGATGCATTGAATGGCACAATGTCATCTATGCTCCCACAAGATCTTCGCCCCGTGCTACGCGCCCCAAACACACGAGATCAAGTAATTCTCCATAACCAGGCGGTGCATCCGTGATGTCGCCAGGACATTGGTCTTTCCTGTTTGCGCGTCCATCGGTTTGCTGACGATCTGATTGTGACAGATCATGTGCACAATATGTTATCTATTCTGTATTTGATCGTATCGGAAGTCCAAGGCTGTCATTGGGGATTGATGTTACAGGTTGGGGGTATTTTGAAGCCATCTAGATGCAAACAGTGGCCTGATGGCGATGGCGAGAAGGAGAAAGTGAGCAATTCGCCTGAAGATGAGGAAGTGTGATCAAGATAATGATTCACCATGCACGTACTTTGATTCCGTACTTAAT
This sequence comes from Zangia roseola, assembly GCA_038090095.1. Taxonomy (NCBI): domain Eukaryota; kingdom Fungi; phylum Basidiomycota; class Agaricomycetes; order Boletales; family Boletaceae; genus Zangia; species Zangia roseola. The sequence goes on from JBBPMD010000092.1 coordinate 52,162, forward strand.
ATAGATTCTAGGCATTGTAGGTACATATTGTATACACGTATTCTCTGTAAGGACTCGTGAAGTATACAAATGTAGCTGAAGAAATGCGCCGATGGATGTCTCCAAAACGTGTCCAGAACAATAGTTTTCGACGAAATCGCCAATAAAGTATGGAATGTATGGTAACAATGGTTGCATCAGCGTTTTGCTCAAATCATGACAAGACCCCCACGATGAATGCTCAATGGTAGAAAAAATATATGAAACGCGGACGAATTATATGTAAATAGATTCTCTCCTCTTTCTTCCATAATGTGCCATGTTGTTTACATACAAGCCCGAGTCGAGATCATTTCCCAATGCCATATCATGCAGATATATTTTCGTCATCATTACATGCCAGCTGCCAGACGAATGGCACCCCGATCTGGGGATCACAGTCAATTAGTGAGTATTCTCAATGACACAATGGATTGTACAACATATGGCAAGGTGTGGCCAATGATTCCTAATATTCTCAGTCAAGCTTTTCAATGCCAAGAAATCATCATCTTCCTCGGGGTCAATATTTTACACGTCAATCGAATCACATTTCCGAATTTCATTGCCACTGCATGGCAGGTTGTGCTAAATTTAGAAAGGATGTATTGCAAGGACTCGCATGGGAGTCTTTCGTGTTTGCTACAGGGCTAGTAAGTTATCGCAGGCTCAACTTACTCAGTGCCGGAGACCGCGTGTGTTTTAGAATAAGAAGTCATCACTGTCTGTACAATCTGAGTGCTCGCCGTTGATCTCATCCTCGCAATCGCTGTTGGAAACCTCTGATCCACTCTTCTCAGCGTCCGTCCTTTCCTTGTCTGATTCCGCATCTATGTCTGAATCCTCATTGTCATGGTTTTGGCCATCTACGTCCTCGTCTGGCTCTTCTGATGCGTGCATTGCTGGAGAGTTCAACTCCAACTCCAACACATGTCCGATTCTGATACGAGCGAACCTGGCGTACATGTCCCGGTCAGCAAAGCTACGAATAGGTTAGGCGATGTGCGGTAGTCGTGCAAACATTGCTTACATGTTAACGTAGAAAGCGGCATAATCATCTTTGTCGCCCATCACACGGGCCAGTGAATGGCCATGTCGAAGCAAAGAATCTGTCCGGCCCCCCGCGAAGGCTGGGATAAGATGACATGCTCGGATCACCAGCGCTGGATCTATAAACCCAAATGCTCCAGTAGAATCTGGAGAATCTGGAACAAAACCTATTTTTGGGAGGCGCACTTTTGAAATACTCCAGCGGTGACCAGGGACGACCCCGAACCATCGAACTAAAAGGACGTCGAGGGTGTGCTCCTGACCCTTGTAACACACTTGGAACACAAACGCAGCAACGAGCTGAGCATACCAGAACGGGTGGGCTTCGGGTGCCTTCTCGCAGGAGTGCAGCATGAGGACTGCGCCTTGACCCGCTCGTACCGTGTCATATGCCCGACGGACGTCGTACGTCGTGTAATGTATTTGAAGCCGTTTGGGCATTTGCACGTGGTTGAGGTTGAGAAAGCGGAGCGAGTCTCGTTCCTGTGGTGAGAACATGCTTTCGTCCCCATCGTAAGGTTCGTGTTGCAAACGTGCGAGAAGGTGATTTTTGAGTTTCATGAAGAAGAACTGGGGTCACAGATTGATCAAGGTGTACCCCCATGTTATCGACAAGGGACTCACATTGACTGAAGGATCTCCGTCGTGG
>JBBPMD010000093.1:0-53878 GCA_038090095.1 Zangia roseola
GAGAGAGGGACAGAGACCGGGGAAGGGAACGGGAACGAGGGAGGACGGATCGGGAGAGGGGGAGGTATGGCGGGTCAGGAGGGGGGAATGGAGGAGGAAACGGGGACGGGAATGGAGGACTGAGTGGGGGCTTGCCGTATTCATAGCCATCCTACTCTACTTGGACACGTTGACCGAAATCGTTGTCTCGCATTAGTTACACGCATACATTTATTAGTTACAATCAATCAAGCTCATTTAGTGTTGGGTTATAGTACGAGTGTCGTTACCGACAATGGTTGCAATCGCGGGTGTGAAGGAGTACGGTGGCAAAAGGGTTAGGAAGAGCCGAGTTCTAGGCTATCCCTTCAGTTGAGTCACTCACAGTTCGACAAACAATCGAGAAATGCTCCCCCTCCATCACTTCTTCTTACCCAAATCACACAGTCAACACCCCCGAACGATGTTGGAACTGGCCTTTTCCAGCTACCTGGAATACCCCCCTCGGACAAGCTACCAAAGGAGCCGGGGATTAGCCAGGAGGGCGAGCCAGTGCCGCGCCAGCGCTGGCGCTTACGATCGTCATCCCGATCTGGTTCTACTCGAGTCGGCCGAGTATGCCACAGAGTCAATCTCCTGGCTCAGCCCGACTGTTCTCCACGACAAAAGTGTGGAAACCGTCCATGCGTCTCGTGAAGACACGAACCGTTGCTTCGTATTGTGTCTATAGACATGCAGGGGCGACATTCGCCTGCATTTCTACCACCGCTCGGGTGTTTGTGTCAGCCCGCCTTTCAACCTATCCGAACGTTCAGTTGAATTCCTCACCATCCTCGCAGCCGTTGTATTTGCGCCTCGGCTTTGCCTTGGTTTTGACCCCACCGTCACATCTTGGATGTGCTATTCTCTTCTTCCGATTTCTTGGGCAGGGGAACTATTATTTATCTCCTCCCGCAATGGTCAAACGTACGTCATCGAGGATCATTGGGTCGAAAATGCCAAGAACGAAGTGACTGTGATGAAGAGCGCGAAGGGGATTCAAGGGGTGCCAGAGGTCGTAGAACATTGGCGAGTGGAGATCGCTGAAGGGATAGTCGATAGGACATCTCGTTGTCGTCCAAAGAAGTACATGAAGCACGTCCGCATCGTCATAAAACCTTGTGGGCGACCCTTGACGTACTTCAGGACCCAGCATGAGTTGATCCAATGCATACGGGACGTTCTCAAGGGTACGTGAAATGTCGTCTTGATGATTTGGAATTCACTGCTAAAAGATACTACCTGGCCGAAACCGGTGCACGACACAAAGAAGAGAGATCGGGACATTCGGAACACGGGTGATGACTACCTCTTCGAGTCCCAAGCGTTTCGGGGATGACGCCGTGTAATACCATGGTATGTGTTGCGAGTCTGTAACTTCACTTGCTTGATCCGATTTCATCGCTCGGCACCGGGATTTCGGATTCTAATACTTTGCTCGCGTACAAGTGGACTTTGAATATGCGACTCCGACCAAGTACTGCTCGTACACAAAGGATTGATTCGACGCCGAGTCGACTCTGCAACTGCAGTGAACGAGTGTATTTTCGACCACGTGAACGGAACATCTACATCTCATTGTCAGAAATCCAGTGACGAATACTTACCTCGATGACAGGACAGTACTAGATTCAAACTCCGAGTGTCTAAACAACGTGCTGTAGATAATAACAGAGTCGACTACCGCTCTAAGCTTGACTCTTAAGCTCAGTTACCCGTCAGTAGCTTGCCACCGCAGTCCCCACCTTGCCAAACCAATACCGCTGCATCACGTTCCCCGCACCCAAGTCCGCACGTCCGACGAACCGCTCCCCGCGTACGAGCTGGGGCAGCCAGTATATATCGTCTGCCCACATCCGGTCGTATGGGATGTATGGCAGGTCCGTTGGCGGAGTATCATCCCGGGTGGTCGTGGCGGACGTGGGGCATCGCGCGTGGACGCTGTCGTCTGAGAGGGAGAACCACATCGGATTCATCTCATCTGACCTGCGTGCATCCGTCAGTCCCGGTGCATCGCGTATCGGGCAACGCGTGACGGAGGGGAAGGTCACAATAAAAGAGCGAGCACAACGTTCAGCCCACCTCCACTTTCGAATCGGTTCAAATAAGACGGTACTCACTCGGTCGGTACACCGACATACTGCCTCGCGACGTAAATCCGGACATGAAACGCCCAATCGACACCCTCTACGACGAAAAACAGCGTTCCAGCGTATTCGAGCGGTGCGTCGATTCCAGCTTCTTCCTGTTTCCAGTGGCAAATGCCCGAGTCGAAAACGATCGATTCATGAGGGTGAACGAAGCTGGCAATCGACGAACGGGCAACATACCTGGAGCTCTCGTCGAGCCGCTTGCAAAGGGGTCTCGCCTGGTTCGACTTTACCCCCGAACCCGTTGTACCTGCGAATCATAGCACGTCAGCACTGTATGTATTCTTTCATCGCCCGCACGTATAGTCTTGCGACACGAGGCACCCGCTCTGCCGAAAAAGCAACTCGGACTTACAGACCAATACCGAACCCACGTTTCTTGAAACCGAGCAGGAGCTAGAGCACAAGGACCGTAGCATGATCAAATGTACTTGACGACGGGTTGGCCAGTGCGCGTGGACGTACCTTGTTGCCCTCGATGACGAACGCGTTCGTGTACTGGCGCGTGTGCTGGAACGACCGCCACTCGTGCTCACACCCGCCCTGGGAGTACACAACGGCTGTCACGTCGTCGATACCTGGAGGAATGTCCGAGTCGTTTGCCATTCAATGAGAAACACAGAAAAAGGAAGGATGACTTGGTATAAAGTTTACTCCACGCCGCAGTCATTTGAATGGAAGCCACGAGTCAGGGTATCGAATACATAATGAAACAGAAACGACACATAAAAAAGGCAGCAGTTACTGTAAGACGTCTGTATTAACGTAGTTGTAAAATGGTCGGGAAAGGTGGAAAATGAGTACTGAGTGCCCGAGCGTGGCTCGGTAGCAGCCTTCTAACCGACCCGGGTCCTTCTTTCCTTCTGCAGGTTCACGATCATGTCTACAACGCGGTCTCTCGCGTCTTCCAACGACAGGCCATCCAAACTCGACTCCCCGCCCTCCTCGAACACGTTCGATCCTAGAACCCGACGAAGAAGCAACACTATATCGGTCTCGCTCTCCATGCCACCCCGTTTTATCGACGGACTCGGCGGCGGCGACAACACAAATCGGCCCACAAACACTTGGCTATACAGAACCGTCGCGCGAAGCAAGGCAAGCACGTCTTCGTTGGCAGCGTCCACTTTGAGGTCATGGATGTCGAGACTGAACCATCTGTCCTGCCAGACTTTGGCGAGCGCGTCGGACAACAGACCGATATCACCACCGAGACTTCGGCCATAGGAGAGCGTCGCGCCCCAAGTCTTGGAGTCGTCATGTGCTGGGAACTCGGAATCACCGTCTGGACCCTCGCGCACACGGTGGATGAAGAGGGAGGACGCGTGTGAGCGCAGGCGTTTGCGCAACAAACTGGATGCAAGCAATGCGATGGGAGAGGGACCAGAGATAGGTTTAGACGTTGTCAAGTACTCCATAGCCTCCTCAACTGTCAAGGAATCGAGCACCAAACGATGGTATGCTGGTACCTCGATGGACTTCGCCAATTCGCTGGCACGGATCCATCGGGCCTGTGACTGATTTCTGGCAAGAGGTAAAGACTGTGCGAGCAACGCGAGCGTGCAAAGATCAGAGACCATTGTTTCGGAGGCCGGTTCCGTTCCAGTGGATGCTAAGCGGTGTGAAAGATGATTGTAAACTTGCCAGCGAACCGACATGGATGCCTTGTCAGAAGATATGACGAATTCCCCGAGTCGCGTCCACGCTCGTTGCTCGCGTCGCGTTTCGAATTTACTCGGTGACTGGAGAGCACCAGCCGACCCACGAACTATGCCAAACCATCCGGTGCTGACGTTCAAGGCGCTCAGCAGGTTACTAAACTCATCCACAGAACCTCTAGAGCTCAGTGCGTAAGAGACTGGATCTGATGCTTCTTTGGCAGCGCGGACGGTGAACTCGGTGGAGGATGAGTCGGGATCAGAGCCGTCGTCACTAGCATAGGGAGAATCTGGGGGCGTTGGAAGGTCCGTCGTGTCGCGAGAGGTGTTGGGGTGTGCCTGATAAACCAAGGATACGAATGGTATGATCTGCATGAGCCGCGATCTGTATACCCTTTGTGGCACTCGGATCCAGGGGATGACAATAGAGATGAAAACTGCCAGGGATGCAAGCAGGTGAACGAGTTGTATAACATCATTCCATGTCCAGCCTGTCGCAGGCTGGAAGGATGGGGTAGAAGTATGGGACAAGACAGAACCTTGGTGGGTATGGTGATGAGGAGCAGGCCGCGACGTGGAAGTCAATGGCGAGTTGAGGAACGAGAAAAGCACAAAGACAGCAAGAAAGTACTGTTGGGGCTGCCCGACCTGGGAAGCCGTGGGTGAAACTACGGCGCCTTGTTGACCAGGATCGGCGAGCAATGCAGGTGAGATCGCGGGGGGAATATTGGGCTGTATTTTCCGCGGGCGTCCACGCTTACGCTTTTCGACGACGCCCGAAACGGCAACGGGGACTTCAGTCGGCGGAGGGGCAGGAATGGGGGCAGCGGGGGCGATCTTGCGTTTCTCCTTCTTTGGTGCTTCGATTTTAGGTTTCTTCCTTGCACGTTCTGAAGTATCGCCATCGTCTTCGCCATCTCCTTCGCCATCTTCGTCGTCGCTGGCATCTTCTGCGCCTTCGTTATCTATCTCGTCCTTCTCAGGACCTCCGAACTTCTTCATCCACTCAATCTCCCATTCGGTTAGAATGTTCTGTCCACCGGGGAATTCGCGGATCAGACTTCGCAAACCATCTTGTTCGCGCTTTAGTCTGACCTCTCGCCTCTTGAGGACGCTGGAGAAGAGGATAAGAAATGTAGTTACGATACCTGGTACACGACAGCTTACCGAATATATTCCACCGCTTTTCCAAGTACGTTTGCCTTGCTTCCTTTTCTTGCTACCTTGACACCGTCAATGTAGCCGCGATCATCTACTTTGTAATCATCGATCTTGCAGTTCTGGTCTAGAACGCGGAGCGCTGGAACAGCCGCTTTGAGACTTTGGATGCGAGCATTCAAGTTGGTACGGTATCGGCGTTCGATGGTGGTATGGCTAGTCTTTGGACGGCTCGTCACTGCGGTGTTTATGACATGCGTTTGGGGACCCTGAGGGACATGTGTAGGAGAGGGGTGAGGAAGTTGCTGTAGTATCAGCTGGGAGTGAAGTGGAGTCACAAAAGGCACATTATTCGGAGGAAAGAAGGTGGGGACTGCATCTATCATGTGCATAAGTGCCCAGCGCAGCCACCGGACGAGGGAACGTGACATACCTGCGGGCGATCTCTGAACTGCGGGCGCTGGTGGTGAGGCACGTGTACTGGACGAACTACCAGGGCTAGAAGGACTGAAGCCGGGCGGACTTTCGTCTGCGGAGGCAGATGCTGAGCTGAGAGTAGGGGACGAGAAGAACAGGAACCCGGGATTGAGTAAGTCTTGTGGTTGGATTGGGAGAGTTGGTGGGGGACGGACGGGCTCTTTTCTATCTATAAAGAGTGCATTTGGATCGACAAAAACGGAGAATGAAGGATCATTAAAGTCGAGGTCCATCGGGAACGAAAAATCAAATGGTGCGTCCGGCTTTGTATCATGGGTGCTGTTGAGAAGCATGTAGAGCGGGTCGGATGGATCCAGCACGAAATCGGGGGCAGCATTGTCGGCGCTGTCTGTGTCTGGTGTGCTCATCGTCGTAGATGGTGATGGTTAAAGGACAAGAAAGGTGGTTCGATATGGCACGAGTGGGACCACTTTGACCGATTTATCCATGACTATATATGGTATGTCGCTCACATCCAATTATGCAACTAACACTTCTCAAGACAAAACCGCCATGAAATCAGACACTGGTACGTCCAGGGTTTGCGTGTAATCCTCCAGTCTGACTCGACCTCTCACAGATTTCAGTTACTTTGGCGGCGCAGAATCTTTCTCAGAGGGGAAGCGTTCTCCCCGACGCACAGTCGTGGCATCTCCCACCAAGAGCGACAATGACAAAACCCACCCAGGCCCACCCCAGAATCCCGCCGACTTTCTCTGGATCATGACAGAAGAGCCACACCGCTCGCGGCGACTGGAAATCATGAAAGCCCATCCCGACGTTGTCAAGCTCATGGGCCACGAACCCCTCACCAAATACGTCGTTTTAGTAGTCGTGTCTCTACAACTTTTTATTGCCGCACAACTTCGACACTCGCATCCACTCTCCTTTTGGTTCTTGTTCATTGCATACGCGGTCGGCGGCACCGCGAACCACAACCTTTTCCTTGCCATTCATGAAATTACACATAACCTCGCTTTTAAAGGCATCGAGGCTAATAAAGCACTGGCCGTATTTGCTAATTTACCTATCGGTATACCCTATTCTGCTTCCTTCAAGGTCCGTGTTCATTTAACACCATAACGTGGTCGCTCACCTTGTCGTCGAAAGAGATATCATCTGGAGCATCACAAACATCTTGGCGAGGACGGCATAGACGTTGATCTTCCCACCCACCTCGAGCTTCTCTGTCTCAACAACGTTCTTGGAAAGACTTTCTTTGCGTATGTGACATCTTGTCTGTGTCCTATTGTTAACCTCATCCCCCGGAAGCACTTTCCAGATTTTCTTTTACGCCTTGAGACCCGGCTTTGTTCGCACCCAGACGTTAACTAAATGGCACTTGATCAACGTGGTCGCCCAGCTTCTATTTGACTATGTCTTGGTGCAGGTGTTCGGTGTTCGACCACTGTTGTACCTGCTCTTCTCCAGTTTCTTCGCTGGTAGTCTACACCCATGTGCCGGTCATTTCATCGCTGAACATTACGTTTGGGATGGTCTCCATCAGGAGACTTATAGCTACTACGGCCCTCTCAACTTGCTTGCCTACAACGTGCGTCGGATTCCTCTGGAAACGTCTTGTTAACCAAGTCTGCTGATTAGGTGGGATATCACAACGAGCATCACGATTTCCCGTCCATCCCTTGGACTCGTCTCCCTGCTCTTCGTGCCCTCGCACCCGAGTTTTATGCTTCCATTCCTTCGCATCCCAGTTGGCCCATGGTCATCATCAACTTCATCCGTGACCCCGAGGTTGGCATCTTCGCACGTGTAAAGCGACCTCGGAAGGGTACGTCGCTCAGTGGACAGGTGACCCCAAGCGGGAACTGCAGTGGGTCGGAGAAAGATTGAGAGAGGATTATACTCATGGACTGATTAGCGCTGGTCTACTAATGGTACCTTGTAAATTCGAATCTGATTAACTCAGATACTCATTTTTGAGATGACATCGGCCTGAATTCAAACATGCGGCTGACTGACAAGCACGTCACGCGTTTGTTTTTCGACGGAGCCTTATGTTTGCATTGGAATGCTGACGCAGGCATGTGTGCTGCCCCCGCACCTTTGAAAGCTTCGAAAACCCTGCTCCCTCATTCTTTCTTTACCCTCATCGATTCTATCAGACGCAACAACATGAACAACCTTCCGCTCAAGTCTGGACACGCTTTAGAGGCCCCGATGGCCCCAGTCACCGGGAAACGTCGCAACAGGATAGACACGGATAGGGTCATCGAGCGTCCATACCTCCCCCGCGCCTCCGTCGCGCCAAGTGCTGAACACCAGGAGGGGAGTGTCCGCCACACCGAAAGGTACCCCAACTACGTCAGTACGCTCCCATATCGTCATTTCCTAACTGGCGTCGCTGACAAAGGCATTTTGCCCCCCTAGTCTGTCCTGCAGCAACATTGCATGTACTGGGATCCGGACGGCGATGGCGTCATCTGGCCGGTCGACACTTGGCAAGGGTTCCGTGATCTCGGATTTAACTTTCTATTCAGCTTTCTTGCGGCGATTTTCATACACGTTGCACTGTCTTTGCCGACGAGGTCAGTCTAGTTCGCGACACCCGACGTGCTGGGTCTTGACATCCGTGCACTCTGTCAGACTCCAGGTCAGCTACTTCCCAGATCCTTTCTTTCGCATTTACATCACGACGATCCACGCGGACAAGCACGGATCCGACTCGGGTATATTCGACACCGAAGGCCGATTCGTCCCGTGCAAGTTTGAGGACATGTGGACCAAGGTCAGTCAATACATTGATATCCAGATAACATGACTGTGATAGTTCTAGTACACAACAACAAACCCGGGCGTGCCCCCCACGACGATGAACCTGCAAGAACTCTGGTTGTTTTTGCATGGGAACCGCGTCGCGATGGATCCGTTTGGATGGGTTGCAGGGTTTTTGGAGTGGATGACGACGTTTCTGCTGGTGCAGCAGGACGGGATGGTGTACAAGGAAGACATACGACGGGTGCTGGACGGATCGCTGTTTTTTGAGATCAAACAGGCACGCAAGACGGTGGACGGGTGGAACAAGGGTTGGGGGTTGGGTGGAGACGGGTTCATTGGCGGGGAGAAGTTGCTTCCGTTTTCACTCTGAACCAGCACTCGAATTAGGCTGTATCCTCATCGTGTAGTATTTAACGGAGGCGCTCCTCTTGACGTGTTGGACATTGTCCATTACGATGGCTGCACAAGACATTTTTATGAGAGCGCCGATGCAAAAGTGGGCAGCGGCGAGAGTGAGGACGAGTCGCTTACCCGAAGATTAATATGATAGCGTCGCCTAGATTGCCTTTGCGTATTGATCGATATCATATCAAGATATAAATTTCAGTGTTTCAAGCAGAGAAAGTATGCCCCTATCCCCTGATCGCCGGCAGCAGGGGGGACAACGATGCGGCAAACCCTACCTGAAAATGTCGCCACTCGGAGTGGTAAGTTACGTCCAAGTTGAACGTAGATATCTCCAAGTCCCGCCAAGAGGCGGAAGACGCCAAAGCAACAGCCACAGACATCAGAACACATGCCCAACTTCGAGGCCAACATCGGACTCAAAAAGGTCTATAGTAACTTTGAGTCCAACATCATTTACTACCTAAATGTTTTGCCGTCGCGTGCTGCATACTATGAACCATCATCAATGTCTCCTCGGCGGCTCCGAGTCGGCCAGGTCGGTATGTCTCCCTTTCTGCCCCCACACGGACGTGCCATCGTCTCTTTCACGCGCTCCCTCGTGTCGCATCGCATCCGCGTGGACGCCGTGATCCATCGTTACGATACTCCAAGCAGCATCACGCTCCGCCGAGAACACAGACTGGGACCTGGGAACCCCGCTTCACGGACGCGCAGCGCAGCCTGCCGAGCTCGCTCCCGCGTTTGTCTTTCTGACGCGTGCCGATGCCAACGTCATGACAGGAGCTTGTATGCACTCTGTTTCCCGCTGATGCGGCGACCACGTTGGTGGTGCGTAAATAGCCGAGGTTTATGATGTGTCGACGTGGTTTCCCCGCTTTGCATTTCGTGAACGCATGTTCCTGCCGAATCGAATTGATCCGGGTCGCTTGCCTATTGAACCTTCTAATCGAGACTCGGGTGGGGATTGGTGCAGCACACGCGGGATAAAAATGTAGCATGATTTAGCGGTATAATATCGATTGCACACGGGCAAACCTTGTGTCCAGCCAAGAACGAGCATATACGGCAACATACGTGTGGGTGCCATATGGGTGAACGGACAAAACGTGTCAAAAAATAACAAATCCGAGTACCATAAATCCAATGCCATGTGATCAAGTGTCTTTTACTCCTTGGAGAATGTCCACAAGAAGCGCGCTGTATGATACAAAATGAGACCATGTGTGTATGCATGCGTCGTACCTAGGCCATTAAATCGACGAGGATAGTGATGATTCCAAGGACTGGTCAAGACCCGCCGGGGAGTGTCGGTTAGCGCCCGTCTACATCCATAGACTCCGGAAAAAAAGGTGACGAGCACTCACCGATCTCGATACCGATCAAAGCAATGACGATCTGTTCGAGTCGCTCTGCGTGTCTACTCGACACCGACTCCTTGAGGAGCTGAAGCATGTCTTGCAGGACCTAGCAATTATTACCCCACCTTATTAGCGACGGTCACATCAAGAGCGGATCCGATCCGACGGACCTCTACACGCGTATTCAATAGATCGATCCGTTGGGGAACTTCGAGGTAACTCCTCGCAGCCTCATACAGAGGTTGCAAATCGGGGTAAGTCTGGCTTTTGTTGTTAATGTCCGCGGAGAAACCTCAAGGGCACGAGGAAAAAATAAATACACACCCAAAATACCTCCTATCAGGAAATAACATCAGAAGTCAACGCCACTAGGCCGACGTACATACGCCAGCAGGTGAAGGAAAACACGTACAGGCGAGTCTAGTACGGATCCAACAGTATTGATGTTGGTCCGCAAAATGAAGAGCTCTCCCGTCTTACGCATGATCTCTATTCTTTCACGCGTTCGCGAAGCAGGTCCGTGAACTCGCCAGGGGAGGACCAACGTACCTTTATGCGGCATTCCGATCTTGCCGGTTTCCGAAAGTGTTTCAGGAATGTCCTTGGTTTCTTCTATTTTTGAGGATATAAGATCCTCAAACTGAATTAGATCGATTGGTTAAGCATTGCCACGCAACCACAGCCGCATCAAACGAACCAATGATATCTTGACCGATTGGGAGAGGGCGTGCGATAGCGACAGTTTGGTCCTGCGCGGACCGTGGTGTTATGGCATAACATAACAGGAGATATGAATCGACTTACATGTATCCCGAGCCGTGCCGGAGAGTGATTACATCGTTATATATTCTTTTCAGGAAGTTAGATTCGGATTGCACAGCCTAGATTTCCCGAAACAAGAAAAGCGTAACATACCGACTATAGTTGGCGTAGTAATAGTTCAAGTCTTCCATCTCAACGTCGTCGGGACCTAATAGGCAAAACCGTTCATTCGCAAAAAGGCCGGCAGGTGCCGAAAACTAAACACGGCTTACCCAGTCTATCTACTTCAAATCGTCGTCTAACGAAACGTTATTGGAGATCCCCGAGAAGCACAAAGATGAAACAAACGGGGACTCACATGGAAGCAAGGAAGCGCTTCTCCTGCGCTTCCGACATGCCCCAAATCACAACCGTGCCATATCCAAAGACAAATATCTCTGCTTCGTTGGGCACCGCATGGAACCGACTCCGCTTCTTCTTGGCAGGGAGGTAGGCGTTGCTAGCATCGGACACCGGTAGGTTTAGCTCGGGCACACCGAGCAGATCACCAGTTTGTTGCGACGAATGATGCCGCTTCATATACACGTCGGAATTATTCACGGGTTCGTACGCGTACGGGGTGTAAATCACGTCGTCAATCATCTTGGCGTCCGTTTGATACGCGACGCGTCGCGCATTGAAAAACTTCATCAGCTCCGGAAGGAGGTACGACCTGTATCATCGTTTCAAACAAAGTTCCGCAATCACGTCAAGACGCCAGTGTCGACGCCTTTGAACTTGCACAAAAGGAAAGGAAAGAATAGAAGGCGAGGCGAGAATTGAAACGAAGACGAGAACACCCACTGGGCAGTCGCGTACGCCGTCACCCTTGGTAGTGACTTGGCCTTCTTCTTTGTCAATCTCAATGCATCCCTCCGCGCCGTGCCCTGTGGAATCCTTGAAATCTGGCGTAGTCGGCCTTCGGCACCCTCGTCGTCATCTTCGTCGACTTCCTCCTCTTCCTCCTCTTCCTCATCGTCGCCTTCGTCTGTTTCTCCGGTAACGTTTTGACTCTCGTCCAGCTCTGGGACGGGTGGTTGGGCCTGAGATGCACCTGCAGGGCCCAGCCCGGGCGGTGGCGGAATAGGCCCTGGCGTCGTGGGCTGGTCAGGGAGGACCTTGAGTTTACCCGCTGTCTTGGTCGTGCGGTTCGCTCCGCGCTTGGGCTCCGCCTGTCCCGTCGTCGCCGTCGAAGACGACTGTGGTGGTGGATTCGTCTTTGGGAGGAGTGGTTTCGAAGACATTGCGAATGTCGAATGGTGCGCTAGTGGCAAAAAGGGTTCCGGTGCTCGTCGTCCTGCGTGACAGCGCTGGGCGGCGGTCCAGTTCAAAATAGGAAAAGATTTAATTTGTAGAAAATAAATAAGTAAGTAAAATAACTATATGGATGACATCATCTTATCAGCCACCAAACTTACTTTACAAGGTAATTCGTTCCGAGTCATCCGACGCGCTCACCGAGCTCAGGGGAACTATAACGTGACCGGTGACCACCGACCTGGACCTCCCTCAAACACCATCTCAACTTATCAGGAACCCGCTGGCACTCCAACAGGACCTGCTGCGCGCCGCCTATATCGCACCTTACTCGCCCGTAGATAGTCTTAGATACGGGTTCTGAGGAAGTTGCCGATAGCGGACAGGAACCACGACAGGTCAAGCATTCGTCCGAATTCAATTCAATTGACTTCTGAAATTGTCAATAATGCCGCAATGACACGGGCGCGCTACTAGTGGCACCACCGTGAAAAAGGAAGTTATCAAATCATGTCCATCCAGGGCCTAGATGAAAACCTGGAGCTCCATCGTACCATCCTGCTGAGAAGTTCTCCTTCATCGCCAAATTCACCACCGCGCCTTGTCGCCGTGTCCACTTGGCTAACTGGCAAAACCTTTTAAGTGTACGTACATGGATTCATTTGCTTCTCTGAATAGCCATAAAGAACTGCGTGCCGCGGTCCCGGTTGTCGGCTCAGGGTTCTGGCCTTGTAGCTGAAACATGAAACAGCTTCGATGTTGAATCTTGATTTAGGTTTTCCGCATGGACCGGGGAAGGGCGAGTGTACATTTAACGGTCAGTATCGGGATCACGTACGTGTATAATACATTCCCGGTCCATTCATCCGGTAGAGGGTGTACTCGTGATCCTTGAGAGTCGGGGACAAGGCGTCAGCGGCAGCCTCGATGCCATGGCCCTGCGCCCATATTCGCTCCCGAACGAACCCCTACACACGCGTCAATCGTGATCACGTATCATTGTATCATGGTACGATGCATCTCACCTTCCCACCCAACCTACCAACACGACATCAATCCAATAGGTTGGCCAGGCCGTCTCAGAAGAAAAAAAAAAAAAGAAGTCAAACATGAAAAAAAGCGTCGTCAGTCTTGCAAACCCTCGGCCCCAGGGAGACAACCGGACGACTTCCAAAATGACCCCCCTCAACTTGGTCCGCGGTCTGATGACCACACTACCTCCGTTTATCCGTGTGATAGTTTCTTTCTGAGAAAACCAAGGGGGGTGAGCTCAGGGACTAACGTGCGCTGACACAAAGATCGCCGTCCTGTCCATGCGGCCAAAGACCAGCATTGTCGTCCTCATCGCCCTTGTCGATGGGGCACCCGTATCAACCGGGTTTGGACAGGCTCTCCGATGCGACCGCGCCTCTCCATTCTTATACCGATAAAAGGATAATAGTAAATTTATACAACCCCCGGATTGGTCCACGAAACTCCATCGCGGCGTTTACCAGGCAGCACCAAAGCCAAGCATTTTCACAATGGCAACCATCGCGCTCAAATCGAGGCCCTGGAAAACGCGTCCAGACAACCAGTCACTCGCAAGGCATGCACACAAGAAAGGAGACTGACCCAGGTTCCCGCCCGGTATTCCCCGGCCCCTGCAACATCGCCCCATAGATCCATACGGTATGATGGCGATTCTGGCGATGATGTACATGTCGTCAAGCTAGACCAACTTCCGATATCACCATGTTTGTTTCTCGCACCATCGCGCTGGGCCGGTTCCCGAACTTCCTGTTCGCCGCAGTCAAGCCGATGAGGACGTCGAAACGAAGATTTAGACTGAGCGCAGAGGCTTCGCGTTGACAACGTTGTTTTCTACCCTGCATGAAGCCACCGATGAACGGACCGTCTGGGCCGAACGATCATCAATGGCAGCCGGGGCCTGGGTTGCTGCATGTTGCAGGGTGGATGTGACCCACGCAGACAACCGAGACACGCGTTCGACAACTCAATACTCAAAAAAAAAATGGCAAATGGGAGAGTGGTGCACACCTTGGGTCTGCAAAAGCCGGAGAGGGTATTTACGTACGGACAGCGCGCGCGATCCGTTGGGGAAAAGGAGACCACCCTGTAGATACGATGGTCTGGAACCGACGTTCATATATTGAGTGAATCCATACCGCAATGTCCGCTCGCACGAGCCCACGACATCCCCGTTTAGACGGTCCACAACGTGAGTTTGTGTGCAGCATTGGGAGCCATCCCATGAGCCCACTACGCTGAGCTGCTCTGAAATATTTTTAAAAATACACACGGATTTTTGCCTCGTCGACCACGATCACCGGACATCGCACGCCCTTGATCAAAAGGCGTCCGCTCTGCGCTCCCAGGAAAAACGTAACATTGCCCACGGATTTGGAAAGGGCAACAATCAACTGAGGTGAGAATGTTGATTAGCAATTATTTTTTTCATTATGCCTGCACCGCCACCGCACGCTCCCCCGACGTATACCAAGTGGACGGGTCAACGCACGATGACGAGAAACAATGCTTCCATGAAAAAAAAAATCATGACACTCCTGATGGACAGAGCTGGCCGCATGCGTCCGAGTCTGATGGATAACCTGATGCATCAGAATTCGGATGTATGCGGCCAGCTCTTGTTCGTCAACCATATCCCCGAGGGATCGTGGAACGATGATGTCCATTCTCATCACATCAGTTTTATGGCTCGTACGTCAAGCGCGCGGACGGACATGTCTGGACGACGGATGCAATTATCCATACGCCCGCCAATCAACGCACCTCCACAAGTCCGTCCGTGTGCGAAAATATCGGTGATAAAAATATCGAAATGGGTCAAAAAATAAACTAGGTTTTACCGGGCGATTGCGTTTCCGCGGATGTGGACAAACGATAATCCTTGCAGCGCTCTACAGCATGGCCCTCCAGGTTCGCGAGCGCTAGGGTATCGACACGACATCATGTACTGGATAGGAGGGCATGCACATTGTCGACCACTTACTTACGCACAGGAGGTGGTCCGAATAACGTTTTCCCAAACCACTTTGTTCAATGGTCCCTGACACGCCAAAGGCACTCGCATGGCCCTGGCCAACCGAATTTCATGTAAGATGACTACAATTTCCGATGAATGTGACATATCTGGAATGCTGTTCAAGCGCACACGTACCGACAGGGGGCCACCGCTGGCGGATCCAAGGCCGCAGGATTGGGACTGCACTGAGCCTTTCGCTTCTAGAAAGCGCCGACACTCGCCGCATCGTCACAGAACACGGCCAGCCGCTTCTCAGTGCTTCTGATTCACCTCCCCTGATGCTCGTTGTAGCAAGGGGGAAGTCCAACTCCTTGATGGTTTGGAATTTCAAAGCCCCCATTGGAACCCACAAGTCTAGATTGTTGGGTCATGAGGTGTCTTTTGGGGCATGATCGGCAAAGGAATCGTGATACCGTAAGGAGTTACCTCCGTTTCACGGCCACGAGCATAATTGAGATCGATATCGCGGCATACAGGTTGTGCTGTACGTGTGAATACGTTCGGAATATCTGTACTGCCCAGACACGGAAGATGCCTAGGGGGCGGGAGAGGACAGTCGGAACCCGGATGACGACCTGGAAAATGTAGTGGACCCCATTCGTGAGCACCGAGCCGCACGGGGAAATGGAGAACGGCGCTTTCCCGCTCGTGTGGGGCCGCCACAGACATGGAATGGATGCTAAAATTGTTCCAGTAACATCAACGGCCGCAGCGGGGACACGCGCTGTCACAGCCGCGTCCCGTGCTGCTGCATATGCTGCGGTACCCTTCTCGAGCACGAGATGCGTGATGCGGCCACATTGAACACAAGCTGACGGACTGGGGAGATCCGCGGACGATATGGAGCTTGGTCTTTGGGCTACAGGCAGACACAGAGAGCGGGAAACTTGAGTGTACGCCCCAAAAGGAAGTTCATTTCTGCCAGTGGTCGTACATGCCAGTCACGAACCAACGGAAGCTTTGTAGGTGTCAAAGGACCCAAAACAAGTCCGTATCTACAAGTTTGTTTCAAAACGGGTGAACACAGAAAACGGCATCAGAAATAAGTACCGGACAAGACATGTCCTATAGATGGGGAGCTGTATGGAGAGCGGGAGAGTTGTGTAGACGGGGATCAGAGATGCTTTCTGTCAGACATGGTTGGACAAGTTATTCATCACGTGCCGTACTGTGGCGTGACATCGTTTCAACGATATCTCATATTTAGTCCAATGGAAGCGTACAATACCATACACGAAAGCCACAAGAGAAACGAAAGCAATACTCCAGAGTGCGGGTCCATAATCTATATACGTGAGAGTTCAATGTGGAGTGCGTAACAAGGTAAACGTGAGGTGCAGAGTCCGTCATATGCCGTACAACTAGAATATTCTACCAGAGAATGAGTGCGCCGCCGACCCTCTGAGCGTGGTGGACGTCAGTGTCTGAGTAGAGAAGCGCTGGAGGAACTGTTCATCGATGGGGTCTCTTCTCGGGTAAGCGAGGCTCTGGAGAAAGTCGAGGGGGACCAGCTTTTCCGACAACTGGATGGGGTTCATTCTCGGGCTTGGTGTTGCAGGAGTGGACGAGGATGAGGAAGGGGGTGAGGGCGGGGAGGTGTGGGCAGCGATACCCTCCCGATAGCGTACGTGATCCCTGCCGGCGACTAAATTAGGTTCCGAATATGTAGTCTGACGGATACCACTTGAGGCATAATGAGAAGGTTGGTCGGCCGATGACGGCAGGGAGAAGTTGAGTTTCCGTGCATTTGGAGCTTCTGCGAGCTCCAATTGAGAAGCATTGGATGACGTGGGGAACTGGGTATAGATGGGAGCGGGAGGTTGTGAATGGTAGAAAGAAGGGGGGACAGGGTCGGCGGACTGGATGAAGGCTTCCATTGGGGTTTGAGAGATGCGCTTTGCGACGACGGATTTGGGGAGATCGTCATCCCTACGGGATTTGCCATCTCGACGGGCGCTGCGGAACCAGCCGTCTGGCACGGGGATGTCGCCGATGCCCTGGATATTATCGATAGTGTTGAGGCGATCGAGTTTTTGTTGGCTAAAGTAGGCCGCTAAGCAAGGAGATGAGAGGGAGAGGGCTGCGGAGATTGCCATGAAACACATACTGAGGTGCCACTTTCTGAAGACGCCTCGTGGGCGATCATCGGGCAAAGAAACGCGCACACTATAAGTTTGCTTTATTAAGCGTTCAGATTCGCTGGTTGCGCGGGATCGAGGTGAGGGGTACATGCTGTATAAGCGAAGGGGTAAGTGTAATGGCGATCGAATTAGGTTTAAGGGAGTGGCATGGGAGAAGCGTTCGAGAAAGGGATGAATGACTGACCTAATCATTTGCGCCCAGGGGGTGGAGGCGCTTGCTGGATCATCGCTCACGTCGCATTCCTTTTGGTGGTAGAAAAGAAAGTCCTGAAGGGGGATGAACTGGAGAGAAAACGGAGAGAGAGAGAAACGCACGTCGCGGACACGACTGGGACCCCAGCCCATGCCATCTGTCCTGAGAGGGGGTGAGAAGGGGTGTGCGGGGGACGGGGAGAGGGACGGACCAACGCTCCATGCCGAGGCCGGTGGCCTCTGAGTTGGCACTGCGCTCTTCCCAGACATATACGTTGCCGGGAACGATAGCGCGGCGCTCCTCAGCGTCGAGACGGCGTGTTATGAGGGGGATGATGTTGCGTGCGACGGCGTAGAAGACATGGAGAGCATCTCTGGTAGAGCGGATGCGTACGTTCTGGAGGGAAGGGTGCTGCATAACTGGGTGGGGGAGATGGGAAGGGGGTGGAAATGGAGGGATCTCGCTATATATTTGCAGGCACATTTACTCGAGAGGAGGGACGACCCAAGTTGGCAATTATTTTAGGTTTGAATTGAGTTAACAGCTTGTCGTGAAAAAAAAAAGTCGAGATCGGGCAGTGATACAACACAGCGGCTCTTTATCAGCCCATGAGGACCCAAAACTCACCCACAACGCCACTAGACGTTTTTCGCGTGCGTACAAGACAGTCGACGAGGTCTCTAAACAGGAGATTCCCGAGCACCAGTGCCGCCGAGACACCACCTCCACCCGATCTAATCTCGACCCCCCCTGGGAACGTATTTTTTTTTTCAAAAATATATTCCTCGGTCAATGCCGCTATTTTCTTGCGGCCTTCCGCTTCCTCTCAAATTGAGCTCCTGCCGCCCTCGCCATACTTACCCCGCCCCCCTCCACATCGCCAGCACATCCACTCAAATTCAGGGTACTCGACGGGGATTACTTTCGGAGCCATGTACCTCCTTGCATACACCCTCCTCGACCACTTCCCTCCTTCTCTGATGCAGCAATTGCTCCCGACAGTCTATCCCTCTCAGTGTCAATGGCTCATGCTTGCCTCAACCTCATGACATACCACCACCTTGCTGCCATCACTGCGGACATAGCTTGTTTTCGTCACATTCAAATTCCCGACGACGATCTCGTGCTCCTCTCCCTCAGTCTTGCAACATTGTCACTCGACGTGTTCTTCATAAACCCACAGCGCAACAGCGTCCCTTTATGTGACTTGTCGACGGACGCAAGCAATCCCTATACTATCCTGTCGTAATGCAATGAGGGGAGTGTATGTACAATAGAGTTGTAATGCTTCCTATGCGATGTGTCCGCTGCTGCTAGGTGAGTCACTACACTGGATCCTAGAACGGACGAAATTGCCTCCTTCGGAAATATCACGCCAGTAAATCGGTAAACAGATTTGGGGGTCCATATATCTCTCCCCTCCCTAGCTACACGACTAAATGCTCTTTTTTGGCCAAAAACCAACGTTGTCAAAACTCTGCGAAATCAAAAATGCGGTCGGATCTCACCTCGCAATGGAAGTACGATAGTCATCCACTCTGGAATCTCGGCATAGTGCATCTGCTCACGGAACATGTACCGTACCCGTAATAATTTAGGGGTCTTTGGTGCCGGGTCATAGAATCCCTGTATTCCCGACTGGAAAGCAAGCATTAAGCCTCTTATGAATTTCCTAGCGTATTACCGCAAAAATTACCTTGGGGACTTTGTTCAACACGTAAACTTGGCTATTATGCACCAACGCTTGAACAGGTATCGTCACGTCCGCATCAAGCCCCGCCGTTTCATTGTCCACAAATCTGGGTCCATACGTCGCCTCCAAGATGACCAGTCCTACGGGAGTACGTCAGTTTAGGGGATCATATACAACCCTGCCGTGAACGGTCACCTCCTATCGCTCTTTCAGTTTCCATACGTCTCCTCGCAGGCTCTCGCAATAGGAGAATGGTATTCTCGGTCTCCCTCATTACCGCCGACCTCTCCTCTTTCAGCGCTCTTCGGGCAGCATCAAAGTACCTTGAATCCCCCTTCAGTAACGACCCCAAAAATTTTCAGGGAGGCGTTCACGAACCTGGCACGCTGTGCACGACGGCGAGGTTTGAGTACGAATTGATATCCAAGCGCCAATGCTGTGGAAGGTATTACAATGGAGTATAATGCCAAGGTGTGATTATTTTCTGGCGACAGCGTGATCGGCAATGTCCATTTTTGCCGTAGATACGACAATCTGACGGCACTTTGAGCAACGGGAACGCCCAATACAAACCAACAGGTGACTTACTCGAGTCTCACGAACACCCCAAAGTTACCTACGCCTGCGGTGGTCGAAAAGGCAGTCCTCTTGCCACTCCACTTTGCCGACAGGGAATATGCCACGCCTGGTAAGCCAATTTCCACGCCCGTTTTCAGGCGCAGGGCGAGCTCATGCAAAAAGACAGAATAGTTCACTATGAAGCATGATTCAATGCCGTGAAGAACCAGGCCGTATGACCATGACCCAACACCTGCCCCAAACCCAGAAATGGACCCAGGGCCGTTGTCAAACATGGGTTCCCCGGGCTCCGACGACTGCGCGTATTCATCTGGTAACGTTAGGTCAAACGGCTTTGACGAGTGCACGTGCAGCTCGAGACGACCAACAGGCGACCCTGGCGAGAAAGCCCAGGTCGCCGATGCCTGAGTGGGGGAATGACGGAATAATCGGCGACCGACAGATAAGGTCAAGAACGGGGGAACAGTGCGCCACAAAGCGGGAATAAACCCCGTTCGCAGCGCAACGGCATTGTCATTGTCATTGTACGTTGTTGCCGCGGCGATGATGTGAGGTTTGAGGAAAGCCGCCGTCAGCTGAAACGGAGTTGGTTCACAGTCCCCTGAGTAAAGAGCCAAAGGGTGCTGCAAACGTGTGAAACTTACCTCGAGGGCGAATCGTGGAGTCAACTGATGCTGTAGAGTTCCCGTTAGCGTACGCGTAATATTCCGTGGACCCGATTGAGCATGACCACTGATGGCAACAGTAGTGTTAGGCCCCAAGCGCTTCTACAGGATGGAGACACACTGTCGTCGGATCAATCAGATTGGGTAAGAACGAACAAGATCTGACCATAACATTCTGTCGGATCCCGAAAGTGGTAACGCCAATGCCACGTATGCGGTTGAGAACTTTTCGGGAATTCGGACTAGAACTGTCGCCGCTTGAGAGTAAGGAGGAGGCATTGATGGCGCACGTAACGGAACCTCTAGGCTGAAGAAGTTGCTCAACGATCTCATGGCGGCGATCAAATTCCCATTCATTGAGTACCGTCTTGATCTGATTTTCCCTTCGCTGAGTATTCTGGTCTGGGGTTTCAATATCGAGAGCCTACTTCTTCGTTATCTCTCGATCGCAGCTCCGCGGGCCATTTTTGTTTCAGACCATCCGGGCCTGGGTAAAGGGTTTATAAGAAGAGGTGGGACGGATGACACGTTACGGAGAGAGCTTACCCAGGCGATCATAAACTTGTCTAACGGAGTGGGACAGAAAGAACGTGAAATTTATAGGTGAGGAAAAGGGGGTACAGTAACGCACCGAAGAAACGGATCTGACAAGACTAATTTACACCACAGTTAGGAGACCGGATGCCACATGTCAAGACGGAACGGCATCCGAGAGCGTCGGCGAAACACACCTTCATACGCTTTCTGAATGTCGAGGAACGTGGACGCAGCGGTGTCCGAGGTGTGTTCACCATGTTGTTGTTGCTTGTCCGGATGAAAAATGACGGACAATGCCTTATAGCGTTCTCTTATTTCATTCTGAGAAGCAGTGGGTGGCAAATTGAGCACGGCACTGAGACAACGGTCAGCTACGCGTCACGAACACCGACATGGACTGACTAGAGGTAGTCTCTCGTTTCTAACGGATCTCCGGTGGAGGACATGCAGGTCAATGGCCGCTGCAAAGTTCGGTCAGGTCAAGGTCATGTGACTGAGGTCATTTTCCCACGGTCTAAAGTGCCACGTCGCGGTATTTTGAGTAGTACGAGTGTTGTCCAGCCTCCACCATGTCATACTCCCGCATCAATATCGGCCCCCCCGTCGCAGCCAGCTACAATGCTGACCCACACGGCTTCTCAAATTCCACCAGGCCGTCCACGGGCTACAGAGCTGCAAATCCGGACGACCCACTAGAGAAGCTGAGGGTGTTTGGAAAACAGGTCGAGGATGCCATCGAGGTCTATTCCCAGCCATTCCGACCCCACCTCCCCGCCATCGGTCGCTTTCTAATCGTCGTCACTTTCTACGAGGATGCTCTCCGAATCGTCACCCAATGGGGTGACCAGCTCTGGTACCTTCAAACGTCCGTACTTCGCTTCCTTTCGGTACCACTTCCTTATTTAGTTTCAACAGCCATAGGCACTTTTACTGGGGTCTATCCCATCTTTTCCTGTTTCTGAACGTCATCGTGCGTGTCATTCTCCCCGTTTCCGTTTCATCCTCATGTCTACCTAGGTCATGCTGGCAGCATCCTCCGCCGTTATATCAAAGCGGTACACGGAATACGCGGTCCTTGGGCTTTTCCTCGTCGTCATCTCGCAAGGGTTCGGTTATGGCCTCATCTTCGACTTGAACTTTTTCCTTCGCAACCTCAGCGTGATTGGTGGTCTTGTCATGGTGTTCAGTGAAACCCTCATGTCAAAAAGGAAAAACTTTGCCGGTTTACCCTCCATAAGCGAGACGGACCGCAAGAAATAGTCGGTGCTATTGCTAAATCCTCTCTAGTCCCGCTGACCGTCTCATAGTTTCCTCCTCGCCGGACGCGTTTTGCTCATCTTCTTGTTCCTTGGGTTCATCCTTCAGGGCAAGTGGAGCATAGGGCGTGTTTTCGTCTCTCTCTTTGGTCTTGCTGCGTGTACCATGGTTGCCGTCGGTTTCAAGGCCAAGTGGTCCGCCACCTTTTTGGTCATCGTATTGAGTGTCTTCAACGTGTTTGCCAATAATTGGTGGAGCGTACATGGCAAACACCCACAACGTGATTTCCTCAAGTGAGTACTGGATTCATATTTCTGTCCACGTTACTCATGTGTCCCCTTAGATATGATTTCTTCCAGACACTCTGTAGGTCATCTGGATGATCGGTTGAGTAGCTTGCTTACCATTTTTCGTAGCGATCGTCGGTGGTCTCATTCTTCTCGTAAACATTGGCCCAGGTAAAATTGTTTCTTAATTACCGTTTAACCGCTATTAACTTACTATTTCTTTAGGCGGCCTTTCCGTGGATGAGAAGAAGAAGACGTACTGAGGTCTCAACCGCGCTGAGTGATACCGCGGACAATGCGCTGGACGGCGGAGGTAAATCGTGTCTCTATTCCTTCGTTGACCCTGAGTACATACGCCGAATGCACATGATCTTGTTTTAAATGTAGCCACTCAGGAACAGCCGATCCTTACATTGTCCGAGCGAGTGAACGTCGTAATGTTATAGTTAGGGGTAATTAGTCACGTGCTGTAATTTTTCTCATCTTCCACCATGTCAGTACTTTGTTAAGATGAGCGATGTCAAGGTCTACACCGTCAACGGCGCCGTCGCGGGATCATCATCATCAATACCCGACTGGCTCACAAAAACTAGGACAGCGAAAGCCAAAGGCAAACGTGCACTCCGAGAACATGTCGAGGGTCAGCTAGAACTTATCCAGGGGTTCGAGTTTCCAGAAGCGAGCAACAAAATCAAGACCACACGCGACGGACACCATGCCATCGCGACGGGGACGTACAAACCCCAGATACGCGTCTGGGATTTAGACCAGCTCACCCTCAAATTTGAGCGTCACGGCGATGCCGAAAACGTCGACTTTACTGTGAGTGAGTCCTCCGTTCACTCCTCCATGCCATGCTCAGAACCACGACAGATCCTCTCCGACGACTGGACAAAGACCATCCACCTTCAAAACGATCGCACCGTCGAGCTCCACACCCAAAGCGGATTCCACTACCGTACACGCGTCCCCCGCTTCGGCCGGTCGATCGCGTACCACTACCCCTCCTGCGACGCACTCATAGCCGCATCTGGGAACGAGGTATACCGTCTCAACCTCGAGCAAGGCCGGTTCCTGAACCCGCTCGTGCTCGAGACAGGCGACGGCGACCCGATCGCGGGTGTCAACTGTATCGACATCAACCCGGCCCACCAATTATTGGCGTTTGGCCTCGACGGGCGCGCGGGGGTGCAATTTTGGGACTCGCGGTCGAGGTCGGTGGTTGGAGTGCTCGAGTTGCCCAAGGGACGGCTCGTGAGGAGTACCGGGCGGACGAGGGTGACGTTGCCAGGTGTAGACGATCCATCGACGATGGAGGGACTGGGGGTGACGGCCATCGCAGCGCGGTCAGACGGATTGTCGTATGCGATTGGGACGTCGACGGGGCATACGCTGTTGTATGATATACGGTCGCCGAGACCGTTTGCGTTCAAGGACCAGGGATATGGGTTACCGCTCAAAAACGTCGCTTGGCTGGAAGGCGGGGGCCGCATGGCGGGCGACGGGATGGTGCTCAGTGCGGACAAAAAGGTGGTCAAAATTTGGGACCGGAATACGGTATGGAGGGCAGTGTTTGTATGGTGTCTTGTGCTCATGTGTTTCTGATAGCCCTCGTCGAATTTCGTATCCATTACGCCGGCAACGGACCTCAATGATATTCATCATATACCGGGGAGTGGTTTACTCCTCACTGCCAATGAAGGCATCAAAATGGCATCGTATTATATCCCTCAACTAGGTCCGGCACCGCGTTGGGCTAGCTTCCTCGAAAACATTACGGAAGAAATGGAGGACTCGAGTGTACGAAACGTGTATGAAGACTACAAATTCATCGAGAGGAACGAACTGCGGACGTACGTCCTCCTTTCTATTGTCATTCATTGTACACAAGCTGATCTTTTTTTGTCCCTTGAACGCAGCCTCGGGCTGGACCACCTTGTTGGCACGCCTGCACTTAAACCATATATGCACGGCTACTTCGTGTCCCTCAAGCTTTATGACACTGCACGCGTTATCGCTAATCCCTTTGCGTATGCAGAGCACCGCGAGAGGCTTGTCAAGGAACGCCTCGAGAAACTGGCGGATACCCGTATACGTACGCGCAAGGACGGGGCTGTGTCGTCGGTCAAGGTCAACAAGGCTCTCGCAGGGAAAATTGAACGAGACGTGGAGCGGGAGCGACGGAGAGAGGAGAAGAAAAAGGCGAGAAAAGCCAGGAAGGCGACGGAGGAGAGCAACCCAGACGCTGAAAACGAGGCCATGTCTGTGGACGACGAACCGGCCGGCGAAGATCAACTCACCCTTCTTAATGACCCTCGATTCAAAGAACTCTTTGAAAACCCTGAGTTCGTGGTGGACGAGACGAGCAGGGAGTACGCGCTGCTCAATCCTTCTTCGGTTGCACAGAAAAATGCAAATTCATCCCGGGGGAAGACGGCTGTGGAGGATGAAGTAGATGAGAGTGACGCAACGTCATCCGACGGGTTGGGTAGTAACGGTGATGAGAGCAGTGAGGACGGCAGCGAGAGTGATGACAGCTCCGATGCTGGCGGTGGGTATAGCCAGGAAAAGTTGTTTCATTTCCGGGTGACTGACACTTTTCACCACAGCGCTCAATCGACGCGATCTCCGATTCAGGGCAAGGCAGAACAACGCGCGTCCTCAGCAAGTCGACGCACGGACACGCGATGCCTCGAGCAAAGTTCATTTCGTACCGCTTGTTGCTCAAACGAGTGGATTGGCTGGTAAGACCACGGACAAGGGGGCGACGTTTGGACAACGGCTTGGTTCTCGACAGTCGTCCAAGCCTTCTACTACAATGCCCTCGACTGCGCGATTTAGTGCGGATGGTGGGATGGAGATGACGTTTATTCCCTCTGGTGGTGGTGACGTTGAGCCGCCCAAAAAGAATAAAAAGGATGTCCGCAAGGGTGTCGAGGTATTTGGTGCGGGTATGGAGCGGGGTGTAGAGGAGCCAAGAAGCGAGATGAGCGAGAGCGAACGGAGTGGTCGCAAGCAACGCAGGAAGGGGATGCGCAGTGGTAGTAAAAACGTGTTCAGACGAATGAGCTCGTAGTAGCTGTGACATTTACTAATATGCTAGGCAATACTTTCCTTGTCTTTCTACCCGTATGTGATGGCAGATCATTGTAAGTCTATTCCATAAAGACTAGCCGAGTCGTAACTTGGTGTACTTGGTTAGCGACACAATCTCAATATGCCGCCGCCGCTCGAGTCCCATTCATCAAGTCGCCTGCTATGAGGGTGCCTCCACCAGTGCGTCATTCTTATCCTCGAACGTACCCAGATCCTACATTTCTCTTCCAGATCGAACTTCCTCCTGATATTCATCCACTTCCTGACAGCGTCACCCCCTACGTGAGTCCCCACACAACATCTCTCATACGCATCACTAAATCTCACAACAGTTTGCCTACCCATTCGTCCTCGAACCACATATCCTCACCCTCGAATCCTCCCGGCGCAACACCCTCGCCGCGCACGCCGTTCGTCGCCAAAACGTCCTCCAAACCCGCGAAGACGACAAGGAGAAACGAAAACGGGAAGCACTCAGACGGGTCGCACCGGGGTTCGATGGGGGTGGGACGCCGCTCGAGCCCGTGCGTCAGAGCCAGAGTCAGGCGCAGCGCGAGGGGGCGGCAGGCGACAAGAGTGTGGGCGGGGGCGTCGATGTGATGGATACGCTCGTGGACGAGCTGGAGAAGATGATGACTAGCAGTACCGCGGAGGGTGGTACGACGAGGACATTGTGATGTGCTTGAAGCTTGGATCACACTGGGACCAATCCGAGTATTGCACTATGACAAGGTACATGTCGGGATCGGTGCTGTCACTTGGCAAGGAAGTTGGTACGTGCGGCTTAGTCGACAAGAGTTCAATCCATGTGTCGCTTCCCATGTTACTCAATCCCTGCAAAAGAGGGGTAAGTGTCCTCAAACATAGTTTTACTAACTGAGCCTGAGTTTCAGATCCTGAGTATTACAAGGCAATCACTCCCTTGAAGGAAGCTACAGGATGGATGTGCGTCCCAGATGAATACTCATCGATCATCGATGATTGTGTCACTTGGTCCCTGGTGTGATCTCGGGCTGCTGTCTTCGGGTTTGTAGCATCGGCGCTCAGCGCCAGGTTGTGTGAGCCCGGGCCTAGCTCATGGTCATTAAGTATCCTCGGCGACTAGCATGGCTGGACAAAAAGAGTATACAATATTCCTCCGTATCATAATATACTGTCTCGACAGAACGACTGCAGATTAACTGTTTGATGAAGCCCATGGCTCTTCTCCAGAGGACCCTCTGGATGCGGTCGTCTTTCCCAATCGCCCTTGGCTACTCCCGGGATCGGTGTCAAAACTCTTGTGAGAAACATGTGCGGGATTTTGAACCGACGGGTAAGTGCCCGACAGAGAGAACCCCGAGCTTAATCCGGAAGACGGAAATGTGGCCGAGGACGGCGAGAACGACCCTTGATCGCTGGTCGAAATTAGCGCCCCCGAAGGAAACGAGCCAGAGGATCCCGAGGATGGAAGTGACACCCGCAAATTACGGGTCGGTTCAAACGGTGGGGCTTTGCTGGATAACGTCGATGAACCGACGGAACTCGTTGAACGGGAGAGGGAGGAGGATTGGGAGAACATCGTGTTAGTGGAATGTGTCAATGCAGGCGCTGCTGCCAGTGAGTGGGTGAATCCCGAAGAGCCGGGATGGGACATTGACGAGGATGACAAGTGTAAGGGGCCTGACGGATGGACTAGTCCAGGTGGATGCGACAAACCTGAAGGATTCAGGTCGCCACTTGCTCGATATGTAGATGGTGACCGGGGTTGGTGACGAGTGAAATGTGGAGGTGAAATTGGCGGTGGTTGACTGGGTCGTTGCGCAAGCGAACGTCCGATCGTGCCAGGATGCGACTGACGCCTCCGTTGCGTTTCTGCCTTCGATGGATCTGCATATAAACCATCCCTAACGTCCCCATTCTGGAGACCGCACTGTTCCGCGAGTTCGATTTCCCGTTGTAGCTCCGCCAACTGGGTCTCGAGATCCGGGATCACCGAGCTTTCCAATCTCTCCTTCTTCACCGTTAATCGCTCCAGCCTCTGGCTCAACGTCGCGGATTCTCCCTTCATACTTTCCTTCCTTTTCCTTCCCTCTTCTTCTCGTTTCTCTCGCTCAGCTCTGACCGCATCAGCTTCCTTTTTCACCGTCTCTAGCACCTCTTCGGCTTCCGACTGCTTCTCTCTTAGTCTGGGTAGTTCTTGTTCGTCAGCCTCTGTCTGCTGCTCGACTTGTTCTCGGCCTTCATTTGCTCGTCGCACTGCATCTTCAAGCGCACGCACGCGTTGACGTCCTTTGCCTTCTGCAATACTGGCCTTTTCCGAAGCGCGTTTCAGGCCATCAATCTCGGCGCGCAAGCTGGTTGTATTTTTATTCGCGTCGCGCCTCAAGGATTTGAGAGACGCTTGCAACGTAGCCTGTTCAGCGTGCAGGGAAGTGAGCTGAAGCGTGAGCGTCCGTAGGCGCTCTTCTGGGGCGGGCTGGGAAGTTGTTGCGACAGATGGGGATGATTCGTTGGCGGTACTCGTCGATGTAGATACGGACTCTGGCACAGCGATAACATGATGGTCATCACTTCGCTCATTATCCAAGGACACCCTCTCGGCATCTATGGTCGTACGCTGAGCACAACGCCACGTTGAACCCACGTGTACACTCACCTTCGGTCGTGACCTGTCTTCGCACCGTCCCTCCACTAACAAGCGCCATGTCGATGTCATACTGTCTTCCTGGGTGTAATCCGTAAATGACGATAATAGCCTCGTCGGCGTGATCGTTCATGCGAAGGATGACGCGTTGCCAGTTGGAGCCGTTCACGTCGACGGAGAGCCCATGAGACATCGCCTCCGCAATGATCCCGCGCGAATCCAGGATGGCATCGTTATCTGTACCATTTGGAGCATCGCCAGTAGGCTCTGGCTCTGGCTCTTCGTCTGTGGTATGCCGCGCATCGAGGGATGATGAAAGAATGAATGTAGCAGAGACGGATGTTATTTCTCGCACAGCCAACGTGAGGTGAGGCGTCCATGGACGTATCGTATGCCACTCAGAGGAACTAGATGTCGATGGATCTGGAATAATGGCACTTAAGGTATCACCCATGTCAAGTGGCAGATCGTCCGGCCCAGAGATAGCTTGCGAACGTGAGGCTACGGATGGGTTGAGTAAGGGCTCAAAGATCCAAGAAAATATGCTGAGTATCGACTCCGTGATAGACGCGTCTTTCGCGTTGAGCGCAAGTGAGGTTCCGGTGGACAGCGTTGTGGCAACTTGTAAGGTGTGATCTGGTGTTGTTTGGATCTAAAGCCTTTGGTAAACATCTAAATTAGGAATTTACATATACACATCGACTACAGAACACTCGACAACATCATGTAACCCTGCAAGTATGAATAAAAAGCACTTGCCTTCCAACAGTGCTTCAATTCAAGGTATGCGGATGCTGGATCACTGATTAGCAAAGGCAATCTTAGAACGATAATGATAATCGAGTCGACTCACACCAGAGTTCCGTACCAAACGTAGGAAGTTCTCTTTGAAAAAATGACCCTTCTCTTTTGCCATTCCAAGCGGTGTTTGTCCATCCATGTTTCGCGCGGTGGGGTCAGATCCGCTGTTAAGGAGAACCTGGACGAGCTCCCATGATGTCCGATGAACATAGTGGTCCTTATCGAAAGTGGATGCATGTCGCAGCGCGAGGTGCAAGGGGGTGTCCCCATTCGGTGCAGTGACGTTGGCACCAGCTCCTTCGCGAATCAAGAGGCGAGCCAGCATTGGAGATAGGTAGTGTGGGCTACCCGAGGGTGCTGCCGCGGCAAGGAGTATATCGGGAGGAAGCGGCACTTTCTGCGAGAGCAAGTAGCTGACGACGAAAGTTCGTCCGCGCCTCGTCGCGATATGCATGGGAGTTTCACCAGAGGAATTGTGCAAC
This sequence comes from Zangia roseola, assembly GCA_038090095.1. Taxonomy (NCBI): domain Eukaryota; kingdom Fungi; phylum Basidiomycota; class Agaricomycetes; order Boletales; family Boletaceae; genus Zangia; species Zangia roseola. Next base: position 29,425 of record JBBPMD010000093.1, read on the forward strand.
GACGGATCCCACCCTAACCCAACTAGGATTCGGACGCACTCCACACTCGCGTACTGGTCCTCGTCGTCCCAAGAGCGTCTAAGCTCGAAGTCAAGGATACGATGCATTAATTCCTGGTCATCCCTGATTGAAACGCAGCACGCGTCTTGCATTTCTTGGAGGAAGAAACGAGCGGCAACCGGTCTCGCGGCAGACAAGATATCGTGGGGTAATGGTATATCTTGTGAAAGGAAATATTTCAGTACGGAAACGAAACCGCTTCGTGCCGCAGTGTGGAGTGGAGTCTCTCCGGCCAAATTCTGAGCAAAAGGGTCGCATCCAGCACCAACAAGGATTTTGGTGCACTCTAAACGATCTGTTTCAACATCGTCGCCCCATGTGAACCTGTAAAGCAGATGTAATGGCGTATCTCCATCGGTCGTGGCGAGAGAGGCGTCGGCACCTTTGTCAACGAGGTAACGAATCACATGCGTCTTCTTAAATCCGCCCCTTGACGCAGCGAGGAGTATGTCGGGAGGAAATACTGGATTCAGTGAAAGTAAATAATTGAGGACGGAGACATTTCCATGTGTTGCAGCTACATGAAGAGGTGTTTCCTGGGTCAAATCGACTGCGGAAGGATCGCATCCAGAGTGAATGAGGTGCTTGACCACTGCTAAAGTATCCTCTTCCTGACGGATTGCCGCCGCGCCGTGCAGCAGGCCCTTGCCACCCTTGCCAACCATATGTACGCCAAGCCCCTTATCGAGGAGGAAACGGATTATTCCCTGGTAGTATGTTCGTCTCGAGTGATACGGAACCATGAACCCTTCGAGTATGGCAGTGATAAACATGTCATCCAAGGGGACCGATAAACCGAGCGAGAACAGGTGTTCTATGACCGATATGTGCCCGAACCTCGCCGCAACGTGGAAGGGCGTTTCTCCGGCCAAATTGCGGGCACGAACGTCGCACCCGGCCTCGCAGAGGAGTTTGACTCTTCTCAAACATTCTGTCTCTAGACCGACTCTCATGGAAAGATGGAGCAGATTGTCCCCATTTTCAGATGTTGAATGTATATCCACTCCTTTCTTGACGAGGAACTTAATGATCGCAGACGTTCCCCGGATTTGATGATTCCCACACACAGCCTGGATAATACCAGAGGGCAATGGAATGTTTAATGAAAGCAGATACTGCACCACCTCGAGATGGGACCATTTTGCTGCGGCATGCAGAGTGGTCTCGCCGAGGGCATTTGGCAAACAAGGATTGCATCCAGCACCTACAAGGATCTTGACACAGTCCAGACCTTCATCCCAGTTGCAATTGAACGGGACGAGATGGAGAGAAGTGTCCCCAGAGGCCGATATAGCGTGTACAGTGATGCCTCTCTTCCTTAGGAAACGGATCGTGGATTCAAAACGCAACGCGCCCCACCCTCCCACCTGCAGGATATCACGTGGTAACGGTACGTGCAATGAGGACAAGTACTCCATAACCGAGATGAATCCGCGCTCGATGGCAAGGTGAAGAGGCGTTTCTTCAGCTAAGTTGTACAAGGATGGGTCGCATCCCGCACCAACAAGAAGCTGAACGCTTTGCAGACAATCTGCTTCGGGTGATCCTACAAAGAGGCCTGAGCCCACGACTAGATGATGGAGCGGAGTATCTCCATGAGGCGAGGTAACATGTACATTGCTCCCCGCGTCGAGCAAAAGCTGTATCATTGCCGCCTTCGGGTGAAAATTTCCGCCCGATACTCTGAGTATTATGTCGTGAGGTAATGTTATGCCCGACGAAAGCATGTCTTGCACGATTGAAATCTGCCCAGCAGACGCGGCGAGATAGAGTGATTTTTCGTTGAATCGAATACGTGGGTCACAATTGAGCTGGATGAGTCTCCGTCGGATCACTTGGGTATCTTTTTCTGAGAGTCGGGATCCATCGGAAAAGTAATTGTATTGATCGGGGCTCAACGCGCGTAGCAGTAATTCTTCATTCTGAATGGTGGCCGCCCATTCGACAAATTCGTCAGTTTGTAGTAGCCTCGCCACATTGCTGCTCGGGAATCGGGACGCCCGCTGGTTTAGTGCTGCTATGAAAAATTCCTGGGGAACGGGGCTTTCTGCTTTCAAGAAGAGGTCGACGACATCAATTGAACCTAGGGGCCGGAGGGCAACCTCGAGCGGAAATAGCTGACGAGAAGAATGAATATCCCAACCGCGGCGATTAAGTCTGACACCCCTTGACAGTAAGGTCCTGCAGTGTTCGATCTTGGAAGAATATGCGGCGTAGATGAGCGGGTTTGTCCCATCCTTCAGCTTTGGCTTGGCAGAGCCGAGATAAAAGCGCAACATTGGCTCCGGCGCGAAAGTGATTAGGATGTACAACACCAAATCATGTCTGAGAATGCGAGGCCATAGGTAGTGGTCATCGCACAGCCGTTCCCACTCCAAAGCATTCCGCTGCGCCTCTGATACAAAGTCTATGATAGCTTGTAAGATCACGTGATTTCTCGGATTGATGTTGGAAAGGTGACGAAAGCCAGATGATAACACATATTCGAGAAGTGGATGGGATGTTGATAATCGGAAACGATCTTCTGGATATTCCACTGAACAGCCAACAGCAATGTCATGATCCTCACTACTTGCCCCATTTACAAGAGATGATGCATAGTCAACAGATTGTTGACTGAGTTTGAAGTGGGCAGTAATGTAGCACATACAGTGCAAAGCCAGTTGTGCGTGAGCAGCTTGCTGGTTGATATGGTAGGTTGGAAATCTCATGCGAGTGGATTCCCCTGTCAAATATTCCTAGCCAGCCAAAACCTTAGCAAAATGAAAGCACCAATGATGAAATTTCTCAACATACCTTGACACTGAAATGGGATAAGATGATGGCATCCGTCAGCTCATCATATGTCACCAAGCTGTCTAATGCGTCCAGCAATGCGGGCCCATGGACAGGCCCACATGTATGATCTAGGACTTGGTGCTTGAGGTCAATTGAGAGGGCTTCTATGAGCTGAGATAGTTGTAGGGGTTTCAACGCTGCTACAAGCCATTCCAGAGCCTTCCGGACAATCTCTTCTTCTTCAGTCTTGTCAATTCTGAGAAGGATCCTTGCGTATGTTGCATCAAGGTCGTCTGGAAGATTTTCCAATGCCTCCCGGATTCGTGCTGGAGTCATGCATCGTTTGAGGATGTCGAGTTGGCATTGTACCCATCTGAACCTTGGAAATAGCCATTAGAACTCCATACTAGTACATCGGATTAGCAACACAATGATAGCGCTCACATCCCATCAGCTTTCTGAGATAAAGTAGAGTAGATTTCTTTCTTCAGGTTATTGTCCATGATCCTCAGTCGTCGGTGAGAGTCCAGGACCCTCGTGATGTGTGTTTTGACATCTAACATTACCTCGTATTTCATCGTATCCATGGAGATTGACGGGAGCGCTGAGAGGCTATCTTTGATGACCTGTCGAGGTCTGCTGGTCACGAGCAATCGAAGATTGCTCTTTGACAAATCTGTCAAGGCATTCAGAAGCTCTTCAACGTCGTCACATTCATCCAGCGCATCGACAACAATGTAAGGTCGCTGGCTGGACCGATCCACCACTTGAGATATGTAGCTGGCAAGCAGCATGACATCATTAACGGTTGAAGAACCTCCTTCACTTTGCTTAACCACTTTGTCAATCAGATCTCCATGATCGGCAGCGTTCCAGCTAAACTCCCGCAACAACTGTGAGAGCAAAGAGCGCATTACTTCTGCAGCACTTGTGGACCGTTCGCTGCGAAAATCACAGTAGAAGAAAGCCAGGATCTCGCCATCCCCGAGTGCGTCCGTAAGGTTGTCAATCAAAAAAGCGCTGTAACCAGAGTCAACGTCAGTAGGTGCATCAGAAAGTCACGCACGCTAGTACAGACTTCCCAGCTCCAGCTGAGGATACTTTGATTGAACGACAGATACCCTAGGGAATACGGCAAACACTCTACCTTTTCCGTGCAACCACAAAAACGAATTCTCGGTGCTCCTCCACGTCTTGAATTCATTTGTCTTTGGTAACCATATACACGTGTCAGGCTGGCGCAGACGGGTAGTTCGTCTGTGTGTGTCCTCGCAACTCCATGCGTTTAGCCATCCTAGTATGTGTCTGAGTTTCTCCGCTGTTCAATACGTCCTCATAGTAAGCACGTTCGATGATTCTAAATACAGAGATGGCACACCATCAATCTCCTGCTTCCTCGTCTCCCCATCCTGTGGCATGCGGGATGCACCTAGCCGTATGGTTTGTGGGACGTTTCGGTTGTCAATTCTCCGTTCTACCCGGAATGGATCGTGATCCGCCGGTATATGTGGTCGTGAGCTGTCAGTTTCACGATTCCTGAGTGGCGTGATGAGGCCAGATCTACCATGGCGGAGCTGTCAAGACTTATCACACTCACCAAACCTCTGTCGGCATCAGCAAATGATAGAAGTAGCCTTCGTGTATCTGAAAAAGCCTGATTGCCTCATTATCCGCGTCTTTGGAGTTCGCGAAGCTCGGTGTTTTCACGAAATTCCCTCCCCGAAGTTGGGTACATTTTCCATTCAGCATCGCATCCATGCGTTTCAGCGTCTGTAGACACACTTGAGGTTCATTTCCGCTCAACCAATCAGTAAGGCGATCGTCGATACGATTATCGTTCAGAAACGACGTCTTGATCGAGGCTTCCAGAAGAGCGCGGGCACCCACGACTACTTTCTCCAACTGAAGGCTCTCGACAGTTCTGTGACTAGTATGCCGCGCGAGTGTACCGACGATTTGCTGGGCGACCAGCGCAATGTCGATCAATGTCTTCTGTGAGTCCATTGATGGATGAATCGGTGACGAGGAAGGACACTGCTTGCTGTGGAGTGATGCTAGATGATAGCGCTAGGCCATGGGAACTTAGTCGGCAATTGGATAGGAAAACCGGTATTTTGAATGTCACCCGGGCCGGGCTTTTTTTATACGGTGTGTATCATTGTTATTCTGTGAGTTCGAAGTTTAAACGTTGAACATTCAGGTTCGTCTCTGGCTGGTCGTGAAACTAACTATAACATATCCCTTATAATCTAACCGCGGGGTGCTGAGTAGGCGTTCACGGTTTCTTCCACCTCTGAGCCTCTAGCAGTGATTTGAATGCAACGAGTCAGTGGCCCGACAACAGCCAGAATTTCGGATTCCAGCAGTTCTCCAACATACCCTAGTTATTTCCGTTGAAGCGGGTGCGATGATTCGGTGTCACTGACAGTTCGAATTTGCATTGGTCCCAATTCGAGTCGCCAATAGGATCAGCAGGTGTCCTAGCCGCACATTCAATGCAGTGGCAGAACGCTAACATACGTTCGTTGTACGCTTGTCATGCAACCAATGCGAGTTGCAATCGAAATCCCGCACCGAGACATCGGCGGTCTCGAATTGCTTGTTCTTGAGCTTTTCAGGAGAGTTATCCTTCTGGTCCAACCTTTCTTCGAGCGACATCCCCAAGCATCCCTTCCAAACGGCGCGGGATCGTCCAGGCGCTGAACATGTCCATGGGAAAACACCTGGATCTCCTCCACCGCTCGTTGTGCCGTCTCGGGGAAACACATGAAAAAGTGGATCGTAGTCAAAGTTGAAGACAGTCAACACAAAGTACGTCTTCCAACGATATTCGAAAAGCTTGGTGGAACAGCCCAGGCGAGCGCAAAGTTAAAGAGCCAGTTCATCGCAGTAGAGAAGGAGGCGATCTTCAGACCTTCATCGGGAATATCTTGGTGAGGTACGTCCACGAGACAGGCCCAACGGTGATAGCATAGGAACAAACAAAAGAGAAAGGAACACGACGATGGCCATGGTTGCAGCTGAACGACCTGCAATGACACAGACTGGAGAGTCGTCGATGCTTCCCATTCTCTGTATCGGCCTTGCAGACCACCGACAATGTAAAGGAACAAACCCATGAGTGTGGAATCGGTGATTAAGGGAGGACGGTGACCCCATGACGCGGCGGAAGATACCAGGTTTGAATAGATCCATTTGGCGCCCTCTGTCCGTTCAAAGGTAATCTGTTCTTTGATCTCCTCGAAGTCCGAAACGACTAGTTCATTATCGCGGTTACCATTTCCGTGAAGATCTGGAGAGCCTCCTCGCTATGGTGAATCATCAATACAGACTATGCAGAACAACGAAGTAAAAGCCTTACCGATCGTGATCCGTGAGCCATCGGGGGATTCCGGGAACCAGGACATCCAAATACCAAGAATGACGGCAAGCACAATTCGAAGGCCCCAGGGAATGCGGAAGGATACAGTACCGTTGAGGTATGAATAACCAAATTGGACAAAATATTGCAACAAGATACCCCGGGTGATCGACCATTGCTGCACGGAGACAAGCCTGCCACGGATAGAAGGAGCTACAATCTCAGATGTATAGGTACTACGCTTGACGAGAGACCAATAGAAAACCCGCCAATGACACGGCCCGTCGCTAGCATAGCATGGATCTATGAGGAGGATAGGGTCGCGTGAGCAATTGGATAATTAAAACCGAAACAACGCACGATCAAAGTGCGCCGTAAAACACCACCCATGATCCAGATAACGCTTCCAAGGGTGACGGAAATTTTTACGATCAACTCGACCAGCAAGAGCGGCAGCTGCGAGGGCACCGACCAAGGAACCAGCAGGCATGGATGCGACAATGACACCTTGCACGATAGATTCAGGCTGATCCCTTGTTGTGCCCCTGGCAATGGAGGACAACCTATCAACATACATTGTTGAACACAACAAAGTAAGCATTATTATGTATGTACAGCATTAAATGACTCGCGAGAGCTTAGCCAGGATATCACTCACACTCAACACTGCGGACATCGACACAATGTCCAGACCGGCGGAAAGACCACTACCGATGTATGCGAAGGTGCCTGAAATATACTGCGTGGCGAATGTCAGGGCATGTCTAGCATTCAACGCAACACGTACCGGGTCTGCTGCGATGCGTTGTACCGCAAGGATGTTAGCAAGCATACGGCCAATTGCAACTTGAAAGAGGCTCACTCCGGGCATAGCGACAGTGTCCACAGAGAATAGGAAGAGACACGTAGTTCTTACATGTGGTAGGATCATTCAACCTTCCACCACGGGCCAAAGCCAATGGGTAATATTGCTGGTAAATGCAGGAGAAACACTATAAGTGTGACAGCTTTCGCGGTTCCGACAGTCGTGCAAATCTTGCCCAAATGCTATGTGGCAAAACAGTAACCTGCGGATGAACACACGAGGAGGAATGGAAAACCGATGGCGATTCAAAGCTGTTGGGTATAGGACCCATGATGGTATTTTGGATCTCATGGTGCAAAGAGGTGTCGGTCCCCGTGCTGCCGTGTACGCAGTCTACAAATGCTCCACGAGGGGGCCGCCAACTGTCCGCAGCTCGAGGGCATAACCGTATATCAACAGATACGACTTCCATGTTCAATGCTTGTCGTGTTCATGAGTGGACCGCTAGATTTGGTCAGGAAACCCTTTGTGGTGCCGTAGGTTTCGATCAGCGATCGGCGATGCTGGGCAGCTATTTCTCTTGGCTGAACCGTGGGCAGTCGTTAAATCGACATAACCATTCGTAGGCACTTACTGGTCACATAGCCCACCAAAAACAATGGCTATGACGGTGACTCGACAACGCGTGTGACTGGAGCCCGTGGATGATTCTTAGACTGCAGCTGCTCGAAACCCTCTTGGAGGTGCAAATGCATTGCCATTAGTCTGGGAGGACCGACCGACTATATCATGATACGCACAGGGAATTTGGCAGTTATTCAACCCCCACGCACACCCCAATCGAGTCCCACCCACTACGCAGAGCACAACGGTTTCCTCATCTTCACCAGCTTTTCCAGTATCACGCGACCGGACGATCTCCGCCATGGAGAATGCCTTGAAAAAGATCTTGCCCTACACTGTCGACTTCTCAGTAAGAAAGAGGTATCCAATCCGCCGGGGAAATGAACGCGTAGTATCGCCTTTCAGCGTAAAGTCGCACAACTTCAAGCGAGGGGGTTGACCTGGAAGCAGAGCGGGGATGTCACGATGGCCCACTGTGTAGTAGTACACGTCTGCGCGTGGTTTCCGTCGCAGTTTTGTCGGTTCGGGTCGACGCCGTTACAGTCACTCCCCCTCCGGACACGAATGGGAACACCTGAATTTGGCTCCGGATCCAGGGGAAAGGTCGTCTGGAGCAGAAAGAGTCGACTTTGGGCATTCCGGCACGGTTCGGTACAGTCCGGCATGGTTTGCTGGGTTCTGCCGGCCTCCATGGGATTCCAGAGTGCCATTGAGTGCGCAGGAATCCGCCGTACTTCAATATTCAATCTTGGCACTCCACTGCTGTCCTCTCCCCATGATTGCCATCATTATCGCCATCAACTCGGTGCATCGACAGATTCGACACACAACAGATGTGTGGGTCCCTCAAAACATGCCGGGACACCCATATAAAAGCTAAAATTGAATGTTTCTGCGGTGTAGGCAAGTATGGCTGCAATGATTTTCCTTGTCACCGCTCCACAATACATTCCTAAATAGGGCCATGGCATGCGCCTGTCACCTCTTCAATTGAAAGATGACGGTAAAGTGACCGGAGGGTCCTCGCGAGAATGGGTGGCAGGCAGTGCGAGGATGATTTCTTCTTTTAGACTGAACGCGACATTCATGAACTGGAACAGTTGGCTGATCGTCGATGCATTGACAGTCTCGGGTGCTGTTTGAAGGTGTTGCAGTAACTTGTTCATCGTGCCTCGGCGATGACGACGTCGAACTCCCACGGACTCCGGCGGACAGCCGGACCGCGCCGGAAAGTCCAACTCCTGGTTGCCCTCGTCTGGAGTGCTGTTTTAATTTGAATGAAGGCTCAAGTTGTGGTCCGAATCCAAGTCCCTGAGTCGGATCACTTTTCACACCGCGACCGGTCCGGCGGGCCATTTCAAGTCTGTCACTGAGAACCACATTAGAGATCGAGAACGGAATACAAAAGTACCAGTGCACACTAAGACAAAATGTAGGCATTAAAGGCATTAAAATTAGAGATCCTGTTAGATGCTTGAGATCCCCACAGTGAGAGTCGTGAGACCGTCGGGCTAGGACTTTTCAAGAGAGGCGTCCTTCTCCACCGCCCTCCTCGCAACGACATCCTCCAAATTCCTCCTCCCAACATCACGCGAGATAGCCCACGCACTGAACACGTGCCCTTGCCCAAACACCTCCTCAATCTCTTCGAGCGTCCGCTGTGCGGTCTCGGGGAAACAAAACAAAAAGTGGATCATGGCCGTAAAGTTGAACGCGGCGAAGACAAAGTACGTCTTCCACGCAATGGTCGACAGAGCCGGTGGTACCGCGAACGCGAGCGCGAAACCGAAGATCCAGTTCGTGGCGGTGGCGAGCGAGACGGCTCTGGCGCGCACCTTCATGGGGAAGATTTCTGCGGGGTATGTCCACGAGACGGGTCCGATGGTGATGGCAAATGAGCAGACGCAGAGGTATGAACATACGATGATGGCTCTGGTTGCCGCTGGGTGGTCTGTGATGACCCACACCGGAGAGGTGCTGCCATCGACGTTTCCCCATGCTCCATATCGACCCTGCAAACCACCAACCAGGCAAAGGAAGAAGCCCATGAGTGTGGCACCAATGATTAAGAGAGGGCGACGACCCCATCTGTCGATGTAGATGATCGCGGGGACGGTAAAAGCGACGTTAAGGACGTATTGAACGGAGTCTGCAATGAGATTACCACGCCGACCAGTCAAACCAGCTCCTTCGAATACGTAGATGATGTAGTACATCATGACGTTCATCCCAGACAGCTGAGACCACATCTGGAGTGAACAACCAAGGACAACACGGCGGAAGACACCAGGTTTGAACAGGTCCGTAAAGGACTTGGCACCTTCTGTCCGTTCAAAGGTGACCTGTTCCTTGATCTCTTCAAATTCAAAGACGACTAATTCATTATTGCGGTCCCCGTTTCCGTGCAGATCTGCAAGGATTTGGAGGGCTTCTTCCTCGCTATCGCAAATCATGAACAGACATCATAAAGACATGGGAGAACCTACCGATCATGGTCGATAAGCCAACGGGGAGACTCCGGGAACCACAACATCCCAATGCCAAGGACTATTGCCGGTATTATCTGGAGACCCCACGGAATGCGGAAGGACGCAGTACCGTCGATGTACGAGCAACCAAACTGAACGAAGTACTGCAGCATGATACCCCAGGTGATCGACCACTGCTGCATGGATACCAGTCGGCCGCGGATCGAAGGAGCGGTTATCTCAGATTGATAGATTGGAACTACAGTCGACGCGATGCCGACAGAAAAACCAGCGACGATACGACCCACCACCAGCATGCCGCGGTTCTATGAAAGCGAGGCTGTAAGTCACCATCTACGTCTATTATGAAACGAAACCACGTACGATGGCAGCGCATTGCAAGACACCACCGATGATCCAGAAGATGCTCGCAAGGATGATGGTGTTTTTACGCCCAATTCGATCCGCAAGAGTGGCGACCGAAAGAGCTCCAAAAAAGGAACCCGCCGGCATGGATGCAACAATGGCACCTTGTGCGGTAGGTCCAGGCTGTACTTTTTGGTTAGCTTCATCAATAGATCACAGACGATCAACTTACACTGTTGAACACTAAAAAATAGGCATTGTTCTGCACACTCTTTAGGTGACGCGAGCAAAAGGTACGAAGGATGACACGCACGTTCAACACCGCGGACATGGACGAAATGTCCAAGCCAAAAAGACCACCACCGATACATGCGAAAGACCCTACAATGTACTGGGTTCAAATTGTCAGGCACATGCATCTAGTACTCGGTGGGGAACCTACGGGGTTTGACGCAATACGCGCGCTGTACTGCAGTGAAATCAGCGAGCTCGGAACTTATCACAAGGAGCGAAACTCACGCTAGGCATGGCGACCGTGTCCACGAGGAATGGGAAGAGGAACACTTGAACTTCTGATACCAGCAACGTCACGCTTTATATCACCGAAGCCACTGTAATGCACCCTTACGGCCGATAAGTGAAACCTCATTGATTACCCCCGGAAAACAGGTCATGGGGCCATGGTCACAGTCAGTTCCGACCACTGTGAGATCCTGTACGCTCGACAGTGAGTGGCGTGATGACACCCTGCGACGATCAGTGTTACAATAAGCGTGTGGGAGGCAACAACAATACACCACCTTCCACGGGAACGCATACCCTCAGGCCGGCGGGCCGGAGATTTAAGAATTCACGATAGGCAGCTCTGAGCTCTTCACATGTGAAGGCGCTGTGATGGGGAAGAAACCGCCACGATGGCGCGGGTCAATTTGTCAAGTGTCAGGCGAGTAACCAACAGTGACGCACTTTCCGCGGATATATCAATGTGCCAGATTCATTGACATGTAACCCAGTCAGCGAGAACGTCCGCGGTGCAAGTCACGTTTCTGAAACTGAGAAGAAGTGAAAGTCTCAGGTCTGGCGCGTGACCAACTTAACTCCAATGATAGCTTCCGTATTACTGTTATGTTGGCCGCTTGGGCAGAGACATCAGCTTGGGGTAATCATGAGAAGTGGTGCTATCCGTTCGGAAAAAATTGTTGCAGAATACACAGTATAGCAATTCGATCGAAATCCGAATTGGTGTTGACCTTCGATGGTGACCGGTACCTCTGCTCGCTTTCGATTGCGCTATCAGTGCGCTGTGAGGCCAGCTGAATGGAATGGAATGGGAAGCCATCCAGGTTGCGGGCATTGACCATTCGATTGGTTGCAGTGGTCGATAACACCATATGCCATGAACGTGTGCTACGACAGTACTTGATAACCAAACGCGCTGCTTAGCTCTGATTTGCAATTCGCAAGTGTTAGCCTCTGAAGGTCACTTGATGGTACCGAGCGTTGAGAGAAAATGGATCGAGTCGGCACGTGCGTCCCAGCCAAATTTGAAATTCGACTGGGATCCTTGAACTTCGAGCGGTTCCTGGGTTCAAATCAAGCCCTGAGTCAATTATGGAATAGTCAGGATTCCAGGGTACTCTCGTAGGCGTACAAATCATTTTCAATCTACAAACTGGGATGCCAACAACGACCGAAATATACCCCGTTATTCTAGTACGATCTTCCAAACAAGGTCCAGCGTTTCGCGTCCTGATCACATCCAACGCACTTGGTCTTGCCATGCTCGATAGCTGTCCAACGTTCTTGTTCGAACGGAATCGCAAGGGACTTGGCACCTGCAGATGGAGCGCGTTCGTCTTGGGGTTCCGCACTGTGCAAATGACCGTCAGTATTCGTGTTTGATGTAGGGCGTGAGACCCAAAAGGAATGGCAGAAGGCTCCATCAAGGACGACTCTTCCTAGGGATCAACACTCACGATCGACCACTTCGCTCCTTGATATCATCTTCGCATGCTTCTCGCTCGCACCAGGGAATGACAGCAATGCATCCACTGTCCAAGGTCGGGACAAAGTCTTCCCAGCGCGTGACTTCCTTGACGTGGGCGTTGTACTCGTCGAGGGCTTTCTTGTACATGTCCTTGTGGATGGTGTCGAGCAGCTGAGGAATGGTGGTCTTGAGGTCTGTAAGCGCAATCGGGGCTTTCGCGCCGGTGTCACGACGGACAGACAAGGTTTGCTGTTTGACAAGGTCATTGGGTCCAATCTCGAGACGGAGTGGCACGCCCTATGAAAAACCGAGTATGTTTTAGTACAAGACAGAAAGGAGCGGCTCGGGGATCAAACCTTCTGTTCCCAGTCGTTGAACTTGTAACCAGGAGTATAGCCTTCTCTGAGATCGGCTTTGGCACGGACGTCGATTGCAATGAGGGATTTGGCAAGTTCGTCACATGCATCATTGATCTTGCTCCGGCTTTCCTCGCTCGTCTTGGCTGTAATACCACAGGGAACAACAACCACCTGAACCGAAGCAACGCGAGGCGGGAGGACGAGTCCCTGGTTGTCACCGTGTACCATGACCATGATTCCAATGGTACGCGTAGAGAGACCCCACGAGTTTTGCCATGCGTAAGTCTTGCCTTGGCCGGTGGGATCGTTGGGATCCTCAACCACGATATTGAACATCTCCGGTTTCGAGAAGTTTTGGCCAAGACAATGCGATGTGCCGGCTTGGATTCCGCGACCACTGGCAGGAATGAAGCCCTCGACAGTGGTGGTATAAAGCGCGCCAGCAAACTTTTCCTTCTCTGACTTCACACCCTTGATCATAGGAACGGCGAGTAGTTCTTCGTAGACACGTCGGTATAGCTCAAGAATCTCAAGGACCTCTTTATCAGCCTCAGCCTTGGTGAGGTGAGCCGTGTGTCCTTCCTGCCACAGATATTCGCGTGTCCGGAGGAACGGTTCTGGGATTGAGACGACATTGAGCGCACATTAGACATCATGATAATTGCCATCACGTACGAGGATGCTTGAACTCCCATCGCACGACGTTATTCCATAGGTTAAGTTTCAAAGGCAAATCTCTATGGCTCTTGACCCATTTGGCATAGTCTAGAAATACTGTTAGCGTATTGCGTTGACGAACGTATAGTAAACGCACAGGGGTACATGACTGTCTCAGATGTCGGACGAATGGCGATGGGTTCTTCTAACTCGGAAGATCCACTAATCAACCAAGATCAAGACCATAGCGCGACAGGTAATGAGGGTGCTTACGCTCTTGTGACCCATGCTACTTCCGGGGAAAAACCTTCTACGTGATCTTTTTCGCGCTCAAGAACCCTAGCGGAGACGAACATCGGGAATGACGCATTCTGCACACCCATAGCTTTGATCTTCTTGTTGAACCAATCTGGCGACGCGTCAAACATCGTTTACAAGCCCTGTTCAAAGAGGTTACCTTGAATCTCCTCCCAGATGCTGTAAGACCACGGTCTAAGGATATAACATCCACTGACACTGTAGTACTCTAGCATGTCTGCTTTTAACAAGACCTGTCACAAGCGGCGCTCAGAACGCGAAACCGACAATTCGAATCACACTCACGTTCTGGTACCAGGCTGAGAAATCGACTTCTTTCTTGACGCCGATCGCAATTTGAACAGCACCCTCGATCTTGGCTTCCTCTTTCTCCTTGACGACGGGCTTTGGGACGGTGCCATCGGTCTTGAGTGCGGTAAAGTCGACCTCGTCGATTTTGACGTCCTCGGTTTCGAAGCTCTTGAGATATGTGACGATGTCTTTGCCAGACAAGAATACGGTCGAGCTTGACGAACACGCGTGAACGGCAAACGTGGCAGACGAAGACGCGATGGAAGCATCAACGACCGTGACCACCTTGGAGAACGTGTCCTTGTTCAACGCCAACGGAGACACTATACGGTCGATGACATCCCGGAATACACGCCAAGAGATCGGAACGACGCACGAGAGTTCTTATCAAGCCCGAAAAACTCGGTTAGGAGGTCCTCCGAAGCGAGACGCAGTTCCTTGAGATTGAGTTTTTTGGCCAGGGCAGAGGAGCTGGTTTCGGTCTCATCGCGCGCGATGACGACGACGGGGACCGGGGTGGCTGTTTTTGCAGTTTTTGGTTTGTAGACGAGGGTTTTGATCAGCTCGAACGACGGGGAGACGGCAGGGGTGGCGACCAAGGCATCGCGCCATGCTGCGGGGGAGTTTGTGTCTGGATGAGATACAGTGGCGGCTGGAGTGATAGAAAGGGCTGCCAGAGAGGCAACCAGAGAATCAGCAGAGGCCATTGTGGAGGTTGTTTTGAGAGGGGCACTGAGTCGAGGGCGGTGTTTAAAGGCAGCGTCAGAATATGACTCGATAAATCGAGGACCTGTTATCAGATCGCGACGTGCCGTATAGCGATGGATTCGTCGTACAACATGCTGAACAGCGCGCATACGACAACTCGAAAATTGTAACAATGAAACAAGTGTCTTTTTCACGCCGTACGTAACAACTACTAGTACGGATAGCCAATTGTACCGGGAGGGAACATCATTGGGTCTCGGACTTCGTCGCTCTTGGCCTTGCCACAAAGCAGCTCCACCAACTTGAATGCAAACGGAAATACCGTGCCTACATCTTTCTATTCAACAGAGGATCACGGAGTGGACATCTCACTTACCCGGCCCACGACTGCCAGCGGGAATAACCAGCGTCACGCAAGAGCACGAGAACGACCCTGTCGACGTACCTTGTAACGAGTGTCCCCTTGCTTGGAACCTGGTCTGACACGACGACAGAATCCTCCTTGTAATCGTAGACTGCAAAGAATCAGTTCCAAACCATGCCTCCGTGACGACAGATTCCACCTACCCGAGACGAGGTCGTTCTTAATAACGGGGTGCGACGTCACCGGTTGGAAGGGAAGACCAGCAGTTTTCGCAGCCAGAGTACCTAAAACACCTACAACAGTGTCCTTGATGTCATGGTTCCTTCCACGTACCTGCACATATCATCGCCACGATCTTATTACCTTCGTAATACTCCCTCACCAGTGTTTGTACTTCGGTAGACCGAGAAAGGGTCTCGGCACCCTTCAACCCACCAGGAATCACCAGCGCATCATATTTATCCTGACCGATTTGTGAAAAACCGGTTGCAGCTGGATGTCTGTACGTACCGGGCCCGCATTCAGGGGCTGGAGCGTAGTATCAGGCAAGATCTTGACGCCCCGCGAACATACAACCGGTGCTGGGCTCGCCCCTACAGATCCGTACGGAGAGCCACCGCTTTCAACGTTGGCAGACGTGCATTCAACGCCTGCACGAACAAGCGTGTCGTAGGTGATGGTACTGTCCACGGTGAACGACGATCAATGAACCCCTGAGCGATGGAGCTCACAATTCCATCTCTTCTGTACCGTCTGCGATCAATATGAGGGCCTTTTTGGACATCTTGTGGGGTTGATTACCAGAAAGTCGACGGAACTGTGTCAAGTGTGGAGCTAATCCACGGCGGGAGATTGGTAATACTCGACAGGGCTTAAGCTTGAGACTCTGTTGCACGTACATGATCTAGGTCAAGGAAATTAAATTAATGCACGCAGGCCCGTGCATGTGATGACTGAACTAAACTACATCCACAACGCGATACCAGGTTAGAGTCAGAGAGTCTCATCGTTCACCGCCTTCCTCAACATGTCCTGCCAATCCAGCGCGAGTTTCGTCAACGTCTTGCTTCTCGCTGCAGCACGAATTGAGCACGACATCGTCTAAATCGAAACACGAAACTCACCAAACACGGAAAGGACCTCGCGCAGCAGGTCGCGTTTGTGCATACCCACCACAGTCGGACACCAGCAATCGTCTCTTCCAGGCCGCCTAGGCCACAGTCAGATCATACGCCCACATCCACATCCAGCGCGCACGTACCAAAACACGGGTCCGAACAGGTCCTTAATGAGTTCCTCCCCCTTTGCCCTGAAACCCTCATCCCCGATCTTCTTTGCGCACAGCAGCAACGCCTGCTTGTATTCAGCCGGACTCTCGAGGGCTTTCGCAGCGTGCATCTTAGACTCGAGGTGACCAAGAGTGAGCGCTGCATTCCACCATTCAGGTCGTTCCTTGGGTTCAGCGGTCCCTGCGATGGTGCTGATCGTGCTTTCGATGGATGCAACGACGTCTTTGTTGGCTCGTTGACGGCTTTGCCAAACATCGGAACCCTCGGCCCACCAGCGCTCGCTCAGTTTGATCCACGAACAAAGTTGAGGGTCAAAGGAGTACGCGATCCCGTTTGAACATTGAATGATGGGTGCACCATTCGACCGAACCGAAGCGGAGAGGACAGTACAATTTGGAGCACCTAGTAGCGAATCGATGGTAGCAGGAGGGAAATAAGCAGCCTGTGACTTGACGTTTCTAATGGGCTGTCATTACACGAACTTGTCGGTGGGGTGATACACTCACAGACATGTCAATTTTCCCGACGCGGTCAACAGGAGAAGGGCCATTTTGCAACTATGTATCATTGCACATGGTGACCCTAGGCTGAGTGAGGGCATTATCCTGCGGCGCATTCACTGTCAGCTTGACTCGCGTTGGAGGATACGATATCTATGGCTCACCTCCTTCCTGCATGCGAATAGACGTTCACCGACCCATCTTGCATCGCGACTGCACAGAACGACGACGACGCCGTCAAACCAACCACGCGAGACGGCAGATAGTCCAACCACTGCGTCTGCTTGCCACTCGCGAACAACACCTCCGTCGGCCCATCACCCTCCGAATTCCGAGCCTCCAGCGTATCCTCACTCCCGTCCACTTTCGCACTCAAAAATGTCAATATGGGCGGTGACGGCAAAATGTCAGTGGCGTGTAACAAGCGCGACCCCTCCCACCTTTCACCAGCGATCTCGCGGATGGGAACGCTCTCTCGGTGTACACCGCTGCCCAGCATGCGAGATTTGACGGGAGGTTCGTCATCCAATACGGAGGCCTTCCGTTTTCCTCTACCCATCTCGGGGGATTGTTCCAAGGAGTCGATAGGAACATCCATATCCATAGGGCCTCCCATTTCAATGTCCGCGTCGAACCCGCGCATACTTAGCGCAGGTGACACGGAGAGAGAAGCAGGTCGCGGCTTGGGCGCTGGCGGCTCTCGCGTAGGCGGTGCAGTCGCTGCGGAAGGTATCGATGACATGAGGAGAGGCTGAACACGTTTCTTTGTACTTTTCTTGGCAACCAGTTTATTGATGTGTTCGGCGCCGTTGACAGCTGTCGTCCCAAATCCTGATTGAGTACTTTGTGAAGCTGCACGTGGGGTTGGGGAAGGTGGGGGGGTAATGCGGGTAATATGAGATGCGGGCGGAGCGTGGTCATCCCCGTAGTTGGTGCCATGGGAGAAGCCATCGGGAACAGGAGGCGAGACAAAACCGAATTTCTGTAGGTATTGCCTTTGTGCATTGTAAGGAACTATGCCCTCTAATTCTTCCGGATCGAAATCGAACACTGCAACTGTTCCGTCCGACGATGCGGCATAGAGTGTGAGCCCGTCTCGGGACCTGCTGTATGTCAAAACGGCAAGGTGAAAATGC
The DNA here is from genome assembly GCA_038090095.1 of Zangia roseola. Lineage (NCBI taxonomy): Eukaryota > Fungi > Basidiomycota > Agaricomycetes > Boletales > Boletaceae > Zangia > Zangia roseola. Next base: position 47,496 of record JBBPMD010000093.1, read on the forward strand.
CAGGGCGCTCACCAACTAAGGTCCATGATTTGTCTCTCAAACACCTCCCTAGCAACGATCAGAGGGCGGGCGGTTTTCGTTTGCCAGATCGAAACAGATCTATCATCCGCTCCAAGAGCGACGACAGAGCATATATTCGAGGTTGCGAGAGGTGCATCTGCATTACGCAAATCACGTAAAAAGATGTGCGGGTTATAGCTCTAACGTCGCGTGACCAAACTGTGGAACAATGCGACAACAGGACTTACCGCAACCTCAACGGTATTCTCGTGACCAACCAGACTGATCTCAGAAGTCCAAAGCCCACGGGTAATGACAGCGGCGATAAACACAAATCCCCGATTGTTGGTGGCATTGGAGGCGGTTATGTGCGCGCCATCCGGGGACCAGCTAGGGTGGTAGTGGAAGTGAGGTTTATCCGTGGAAGACTGGAGACGACAAACCTCAGGCGACGGAAGAAAGTACTTCCAGGCGAATCCTCGAACGGTTTGGTTACCTCAGCCTCCAATCCCCAGTCCGACGTCCGCCAGATTTTGACGGTTTTGTCATCCGACTGGGTGGCCATGAATTCGCCGACGGGATCGAAACAAACACCCTTGACGAATCCATTATGTTGGTCCAGTTTCCGTACCCGCTCTAAGGTTGTGGATTGAGTCACTTGGGAAACCGAGGATGGTTTTTGATATCCTTCTTACCCAACGTGTACCCACACCAGATAATGACCTTCGAGTCCAATCCGACAGAGGCTAGGAAGCGGTCTTCGGGAGCCCAGGCAACGTCCACGACATCTGAGAGACGCTATATATGTGGGACGAACACCTCATTTGAAATGGATACTTGCCACTTTCATGACCCGGGAGTCGTTTCATCGGCTTCCAATTTTCAATGTTGATCTCGTTGGACCCAAAGACCTTGCCGCGGCCTGACCTGTCTCGCAGTCACTCGTAAAAATACGCGGCGCGTGACGAGAAAGCATACGCACGGATCAAGATCCCAGATCATGATAATTTCATCATCGCTCCCGCTCGCCAACCACCTTCCGGAATGTGCCCACCTGACAGTGAGCACCGGCCCTGTGTGCATGCTCAGCGTGCAAAGCGACTTCGGTGGGCGATTTGAGCGCTCGGAAGCGAGGTTGAGTATGGGCTTTGTACTCCATACCCGCACCTTTGCATCGAGTCCTCCGGTCGCTATTCGTGAGCCGTCAGGGTGGACGTGGATCGAGAAAATGGAGAGGCGCTTGGTGTCTTTCGCGCTATCTAGAGGTAGTGAATCAAGAAAAATAAGTGATATGATGGAAATTATCGCCACCTCTGTGCGCTACCCAGGTCGGTTTTGTGAACCGCATCGTGTCCACGTCAAGTGCTACTAACTTGCGAGAAGCTGATTTAGGGTGTAGTAGTCACGTGAATCCGAACTTTCCCGCTCTACTGACGCCAAATTCCAATACTAGTAGTTGAGGCAGCCATGCAAATCGTTGCCCGAATACTTTAACACCACGCGCCTGTCATCAAGCGAGGTAGGACTTATTTCTCTCGACTCTGAATTGTCTAACCATTTCAAAGAATTAAAACACAGAATCTAGGCCTTCGTTCCTTCTTGAAGATGCTTTCCAGATGCGGCAGTGTCTGACTTCTTTTCGACTCTGGGCAATTTTTTAAAAGGTCCCCCATCACTGTCCGCGGCGGCGGCTTTGGATTATTAACTGCGTAAGGAGTGTCCTTCGAATATTCTCGATGGCAACCAACTTCGGGCGTACACCGCGCTGTTTGAGCTTCAATCAGAATACAGAAGGTGGGCTCTATTGTCACATAATTAGCCGCAGTTTTTTCTGACCAGACATAGCCCATATTACTCCGCCTGTCTCGCCTTCTCTGTGATAACGGAGGTGGACACTTTGCGCCAATATTCTCCCAAATTCCTCCGTTGAGATACGATATCACCCCTTCGTTTATGGAATAACCCTCTGCGCGTCGTTCCAGTATTTATATGCTTAGCTGAGTGACACAGACTGGAGCTTATCAAAGTGAGCCCTCACAAATACGCGCTTCTCGTCATGGCATCCTCCCGGGTTCACGACGTCAACGAGACCGGCACAGGCACCATTTATGGAGCCCCTTCTGGCGTAACCGATTCAATCTCCATAGATGGTCAAGCATTCGCCATGAAGTTGACCTTGTCAACTCAGGAAGGCAAAGCGAGCTCTGAACTCGTGGACGAAGAGGAAGAAGTCCTTAGCCTGACAAAAACACTCTTCGGCAGGCGCACAAAGCTTTTGCACGACCCTGATGCTATCGCTACAAGGCGCTCTGTGTTTGACGATCCTAATCTCGCTGCGTACTATTGGCCAACGAAAGATTACGAGAATCTTCACCGTTTCGATCCCTCAGCCAGGTGGACCTACCGGGAGGAAAGAGTAAGTTGTGACACCTTAATGATTCCCATTGGCTGAATTATCCGCCAGGTGCTTTTGCGTAAGATCGACATGAAGATTGTGCTCTTGGCGGCTCTTGGCTTTTCGGCACTCAATCTCGATCGTGGCAATATCAACCAAGCAAACACAACTAATTTTCTTTCCGATCTGGGTTTGACAACGGATGGTAATAAATTATCTATATGTTCAGTATTTCTTGAGGAACTTTTTCGATCCTAGACTTTAACCTTGGAAACACTGTTTTCCGTCTTTCATTCCTGTGCGCCGAGCTACCGTCTCAATTAATTTCGAAGCGTGTATGTCGATTTTGTTAACCTAACAGGCACCCTCTGACAGTAACAGGTCGGATCCGATCGCTGGATACCGACGCAAATTTGCCTGTGGAGTGAGACGTTTATTAATTTCGCTGAATAAAGCTGACAAAACTGTAGGTATCGCGACTGTGTGCCAGTTTTGGCTTTCCGGAAGAACGTCCTTCCTTATCTGTCGTGCATTGCTTGGGTGCGGACGCTTCACTCCTGCATTTCTTTCAGCACGTTGACGTTGGACCCCGCAGTTTACTTCAAGGAGGGTACGGTATCTTCGGAATTCCTTAAGAGGACATACCAGCAACTAACGTGGTGTTTCCTAGCTACATACCCGACTTAGTGTTATACTTGTCCTGTCAGTCCTTTCTATTCGTGATCGTTCATACTCCTAACGTTCTCTAGACTTCTATACAAAGACCGAGCTTCCTATCCGATTGGCCTTGTTTTGGATGTCTATGAAACTCTGTGGTATTGTTGCCAGCCTCTTGGCCTTTGGCATTCTGCATCTCGATGGCATTGCTGGTAAAGCTGGATGGCGGTCAGTCACTGGCTTTTCTTTACATCGACCAATGAAACATTTACAGGTTTACAGCTGGTTGTTTTTGATAGAGTAAGTGAGGAGGTCCGCTCATAAGTATTGCGTTTTCTAATCGTGTTATCTGTAGAGGCTTGATAACGTTGACGATAGGCATCGCCAGTTTTTTTAACATGCCACCATCTCCCACTCAGACAAAAGCATGGTTCCGACCAAACGGTTGGTTTACCGAACGCGAGGAGGTCATCATAGTCAACAAGGTTCTTCGTGATGACCCGACTAAGGTGACAATGACATTCTGTATACCAATTGGATTGCACTGTATGATTATGATCTTCAGGGAGATATGCACAACCGAGAGGGTTTGTCCTTGAAAAGACTTTGGACTGCAATATGCGACTACGACCTTTGGCCCGTGTATATCCTGTAGGACTGACAGTTCTGCCACTGTCATTGACTGACGTACATCACAGTGGCTTGGTGTTTAGCCTACCGAATATCCCACCTTCCACCTACCTTCCCCTCCTGCTGCGCGATGTTGGGTAAGTCCACGCAATGTCCGCGACTTAATAATGACCACTGAAACGCTAGATTAGATTTGATACATTCCGAACCAACTTGTTGACCATTCCCTCGCAGGCACTAGGGATTGTCACCATGTTCATCATCACTCTTGCATCAGAATTAGTCAACGAGCGTACGATAGTGGCGATGATGGAAGACTTGTGGACACTTCCATTTTTGGTGGCATTGTATACGCTACCATCGAGCCCGAACCCTTGGATATATTTTGTAGGTGTTGGTAACCTTGAGGGCCACGGTACTAATGGCTTAATAGGCCGTGCTCACTGGATTGCTCTCGTACCCGTACGTCATTATTGTCTCACGGACTGACAAGCCGAGCTAAGCCCTCCATTCCCAGCTTTACCCACGCAATCCAAGTAGGCTTAGTTGGGCCTAGGAGAAAAATATGAGACTCACCAAATGATAGGTTGGATGGTGTTCTCGAAACTCCGGTGGGGTAGCCAGTCGTACCGTCAGCGCATCTTTGTATAATATGTAAGCCGACGAGGATGCCTCTCCAGACCATTCAACCTCACTGATTGTTACTCGATGTAGGTTTGTTCAAGCAAGCAACATTGTCGCAGCTCAGATATACGTGGCCAGTGATGCTCCTAGATGTTTGATTTTCCTATTCGATGTGTGTGGAGCGCGTGATTCTCATGGCTGCCTTATCCCACAGACGAACGAGGAAACCGAATCCTGATCATCATCTGTTCCGTCAACCTGCTTGTGCTGTATCCGGGAACAAAGCTGTATTATATGTGGCGAAATCGCCAGCGCGCTAGGATTTGGGATGCCATGGCACAGGAGGTAAGTCTTTGAGTGAAGAGTGTAAAGATCCTTTTCGTTGCGCCCACGACTGACTCGTTCCTTAGGAGAAAGCTCATTATTTGCGCACGACGAAGGACGTTGGGAACAGAAGACTTGATTTCCGGTTTGCGCATTGAATGGGGATGTTCCTCTGGCACATTTTGCAAATTGTTCTTGATTACTAGTAGTATGGTCCTGTAGCAAATTCCTGGTGTCTTGGCCCTTGTACGAACTATTTGCAGTGATCCCCAGTCACTTGAGCCAATTGAGTCTTGGTGTGCTTGTAAATCTCTTCGGAACCACCATAGAGGTCTCGCTCGGAAGCTTCAACTTTTTAACATCATCCTCATGCACCACCGTATCCTAGCAAGGGAGATGACACCCGTGCCTACACAAGCTACCACGTCAACCATACTGACGACACTCCAGTGGTCCGGTGGGTGCATGATGTACTGGCCCATATCGCAGTATTCCATCATACTCATTCTCGCGTCTCGAGTTGGTCCTTCAAACACCACGCCTCTAGTTCTTGACTAGAGATCGTTTTTGTCATTGTCCGAGTCCCTCCAAAAAGTAGACCGCGCCGTTATCAAATACGATCGACCATGTTTGTTCTTCCAGTTATCAGGTGATATCACCTATTAATGTACTCAACCTCCAGTTGAGTGCCACTTCGTGCGCCAGACAGGTCCACACGGAGGCCATCTACCGTCGCGCAGACATGTTGCTGTACAAACGCAGAGGCACGGGCGAAGATGTCAGACGTGTAGTATCGGGGCAACAGCGTCATGCCCCCGATGTGTCACGGCACTCATTTCAGGGCCCGAGCAGGCTGGAGTATCACAATTCCCTAGACGTCTCCGAGTTCTGCTTTGGAACTACAAGAAATCGGCGTCTGGACGTACGGAAGGCCAGCCAACATTCCACTAGGCTACTGTTCGAGGAAAGGCGGAGCGTCCCTGACTTATACGCACGTTGTGCACCTGATTGATGTGGGCGGATCTTTTCGGCCTGTGAATGGATCAATCCGGATCCGTGCGTCTGCATCTTCCACTTGCCACGCGGGAATATGATATTGAGAAATTCGGCGTATATATTAGGCATCCGCTCGATAAGAGCAGCTCTCGAGAGTAAAAGTGAAGTGTGACATGCTTAAGTGGCTTGTGCCTGCCTACCTAGTTCTGCAACTGAATATCTGCTAGCTCTTGGTAATACCGCATGAGGGTAGCAACCTCGGCTGGGAGGAGGAAATTGTTCACAAGTAGCACCTGTCGAAATAGCAAAAGTGCGTCAGGTCCACGCTGTGCGAAGCCTCAATACTTACCAACAGCCACGTCCTCAAGGCCAGTAACCCAGCACCCTGGTTTATCAGTTGCCAATTTTCCCTGACAAACGCTTTGGTTCCATCAAAGTAGTTGGCAACGAACTTGTTCCTAGAAAGGTCACCTTGACGCTCGTACAACAACACGTGCGCGGAGAATACGTACCGATTTAAGAATATCCATCTATACCAGATCGCCAACATCGTTTTGTCCTCGTCGAGAATGTCGTCCAACTCAAACAATTCCTCTTCCCGATCGATTATTACCCACTTGAGAACACCGTATGGTTTTAGACTCAACGTGTTCATGAAATCGTACAGACGCGGACCACCAGGACGACAGGAGTAGTAAACGTTACCTCTCTCGTCCGTCTCTGGCAAGTATGGTGGGGTCGCTGCCGGTCCGAGACC
>JBBPMD010000094.1:0-11250 GCA_038090095.1 Zangia roseola
ATCTCCTTGGGAGCCTCCGCGTTTATTCAACGCGCCTTTATAAACGAGCTGCCGGGAAGGATCTTGTAGTTTCAAGTCCTAAATCAACTTAGAATGCAGAATGCGAAGAAGGGAAAGTTGAATCAGGTACGGACCACTTGTTCTCCAGGCCTATATACCAATTGTTGGTCCAACTGTAGCAGATTGAACCGGTTTTCGGTCTTCCCGGTCTCCACGTTCACCTTGGCGAGGAATTCCCTGACCACGCTGACAACTTGTACGAGAGTTTGCTTATCGGGATTGTCTTCTGGCGTGTGCTTAATGACAGCTTCCAGTAACAATGGGTATCGCGCAAGACGAGTTGTGGGCTTGGTGAGGTAGCCATTCAGCTCGAGTTTTCGAGATTCAGGAAGTCGTTCCGTAGCCTGCGAGGAAAGTGTCATGGAGGTCGTTGTTACGACTGGGCTACATGACGCACCTCGACGAATGTCGCGAACGCTGGATTGGAACTCTTTTCCTTTTCAAACTCGTACTTTCCGTATAGCTGATGAGCGCCGTACGATACGAACGGACCGAAATGAGGTACTGCCTCCAGTAAGATGTCACCGATGCGCTCAACAACAGCGTACGACTTTTGGCGTTTATTGAGCGCATCACGGAGGCGAGTGTTGACTGCGATGATCTCCTGGACATTCCAGAAGACTTGTTGGATGAAATCCGTGCGGCGGTCGGCAGGGATAATGTCGCTGTCCTTGAGATTATTCACCCAGACCTATGGGACGGTGTGAATTGGAGAAACGGAGGATTGAAGGATCCCACATACATCGCGAAGATACTCCATGTCCCGCACGAAGTCACGCTCCGTATAAATCACTTCATTAATGGCCTCTTGCCGTTTTTTCTCCGTGTCTGACACGCTATTTACCACTTCTTGGGGCACCGAATGTATCCAAAGGGTCCCAGGTTCCTTCAAGTTGACTGTGTCAATGATATATAGGCATCCGCTGTTGCAATGCTCACCACAAGATCGCCTAAACTCTCCCGCGAGATCTGTTTCTTAAGACCAGGTTGAGGCTTCATATTCAGCCTCGACTGTTGCTCTAATCGCCTCGGGCACGCAATGCTGTAACACAACTGATCCCTCGTGCACGTAGGAGAATAGCAATCGGTCAAAAGAGTGAAGACACCTGTAGGGAGGGGAACTTCGTCCATAGACTCTGCGCCTTGGGAACCTCTAGGTTCGGGTACTGCTGTCACCGGGGACGAGTCCTTCTCGTGAGAGTCACTTGAGCCATGTCCCGTAGAGATCATCGATACCCCCCTGGAACCATCTGGTTTACCTTGCACGGGAGACTTGCCCTCTGCGTCGTCATTGTCAAGGTCCGCATCGGCCGTAACAAGTTCCCCGCTGACAAAGGGACTCAACTTGGTCCTGAACTGATAGAGCTCAGCCGCACTGTCCCGCAAGCGATGGTCATAAGTGACATCATGGAAGAATTTCTGTGCGTCCAAGGCTCTTCCTAGCAGCAGGGCCAAGTTTCGATCCGTCGTTTTGATGATATATGCGATCTTGTCGACTGCTTCCCGCCCATCAAACGCATCTTTGTATGTGAGGCTGTCTTTGATACGGTCTGCAAGGGGGATGCGTTCTTTGAATGCCTCTGCGACTTTGGAGAGCAAGGCAGGGTAGACCAAGGGAGAGCGAGCGCGTGTCGCGGGGGCTTTTGTCGAGGTGGTTGGGGAGTGTCGACCCTCTTGTATAGGTTGCGGTATGGGAGGGCGTGAACGGTTGTCCAGTACGGTGCGCATGGAGTTAGAGGTGGAAGAAATGGATAAGGATCTATCCTGTGTGATGCGGTCGCGACGGAAATGGGGACCCGGCACTGTGCGAGCCGAATCGGAGGAACGTCGCGAGGTAACTGCCGGGCCAATGGCATGGTCAACGAGGGTGGATGAAACAGGAGAAGAATTGGCGAGAGATGAGCGTGAGCCAGCCATGAGGGCAGTGTCGAGCTGGAGGTGATGAGGGCGAGAAGAACCACTATGGTCGGACCTGACGGAGAGCGGACTCGACTGGCGGTGATGGGGCTGGTGTACGTGGTGGGATTGAGGGAAGGGCGGAACGGCTAGAAGGAAGAGACGGAATCAGCGCATTCTGCAAGACAGCGACCAGATATGGAACAGAGGGCAACCCACGTGTGTGCTCTGAGGTATGAGCCCATGGCAGCTCGCTCGAGTTTTCGCTTGATGTGTGTTCATCTGCGCCAAAGTCGATGTTTAGACGGCCAATGTCGGGATCAATGAGGTCTAGACGAGGCACTTGATCAGGAGGGTGGGAGATGTTGCCATTCTGGGGAGGGTTGGAGCGGTATACCTGGGCCTGATAAGCCTGTGCAGGGGTAAGACCGGAGGTGGTGAGGGCGTCGAGAGAAGCATCTGGGGGATCTTCCGGCCGTGGGGGTATGATAGCGGATGTGACGGGCGCACTGACGACGGAGGGTGCGCGAGGGTGGTGTATGGAGGGTGTAAGGGTGTGTGGACGATGTTGGAGGTGGAGGGGAAGGTTGTAGACGGGGAGGTGGTGTTGTGATTGGGGAGACTGAGCGTAGGTTGGATGGTAGTAAGGCTGGGGGACGTTGGACGTGCGTCTGTCGACGGCCTGAGGATAATAGTTGTAGTACTGCTGATTTACAGCTGGCTGGTGATACGTCCCAGCCTGGCTTGGCTGTCCATAGTATGGATTCGCCGCCGCCTGGTGGTGCGTCGTCGAGGGTCGTCCAAAGATGGACTCGTATGCCTCGTTACGTTTGTCTGGTTGGCGTGGGCCAGCTGGCCGCTCCATCGTAACTGGCAGTGCTCGTCGTCGTCGTCGTGAGCTCGCGGATATCGAGTATTGCGTCGATCCACAAGCGATGTTGCCTTCGTTCGCTCAGAGAACGCGCGACATTGCACTGCCCGCTTTTGGAACCCGGACACGCTTTCCCAGCGCCATCATCGACGGCGACGACAACAACCAACAAATCAGAGTAGGGATCCCTCTATGCATTACCACTACGGACATGTACTGTATCCTATCACGACACCACCCAACTCACCTCCGTCCCCAGGCACGCTCACTTAGTTCCTGCCAGATCTCGCCAGTGCCAACAACGATCCGTTCCTTGACACTTTCCACGCTGTCCAGCGCAGGCCGGACGTCGAGTGCGAAGACGGGCTCCCCATCTGATGTGGGTGGCGCAGAGTAGTAGTCGATCACGTACCGTACTTCTGCCCCTGATCGTGGTCTCCGAACGATCCAGTCATGACGGTCAAACGGAGGCTCCGCGCTGCAGCCCACATCAAGCCATGCATACACACACGCTACACCGGACACATACCTGAATCGCGAAGGCAATAGCCAACCCGCAAACATCCAGAGCTGTGCTTTCGGGGACAACTCCCCCGGACGTCCCTTGAACTTGGCGAGATGGGGTTCCTCGTCTCCCTGTCTGAGACAGATAGTATTAGTTGCACGACCCACCCAGAATAGAGACATGTCCTACTGAGCGACGCGCTTTTCCCATTTCAGCACCTCACCCCATGCACGCTCGTTCAAGAAATTGTGAATCTCCACCATCGTCTCTACGTGCTCCACAGGCGTCTCCCATCCCTTTCTGACCAGGGCATTATAGAACTGCTGGGGCGACGGGTACTCCCATGTATCTTTCCTTCCAACCTCGGCGGAGCGTGGTATCGAGGAGAGCGTGCGTTCCGTCGGGAGTTGGGCAGAGTCGTCCAGCGGTATCTGAGGAAGGGAGGGCATTTGATTGAGTGGGTTAAGAGGTGTCGACGAGTGGTCGATGGGACACCCGCTGGGCTTCGATGACGCCGGGTGTTGGATCGGGCATCCTGAATTTGTGTCTGGCCGCTGTATCGGACAACCCGACGGTCCTGACACCGTCGCCGACGACGAGAGCGATTGACCCATATGTGTTGGCACTAAGAAAAAAGCGGGCAAGTATTTGCCACGTGACTGAAAGAGGTTCCCAACACCCCTAAGCCTTACTTTCAACATGTCAGTTCCGCACGGTAAACTCAAAGATATCGACAGTTCGTCTGACTCCGACGTACTCTGCACGGGCATACGCCACTGCGTTCGCATCGATCGTGCTCCATCGCCTCGTCGCAAGAAACCCATGTCGACCCCGCTCATAATCGACCTCGCCGACTCAGACGACGAGGATTCCAAGACGGTCGCGTCATCGTCTCGCGTAACTTTGGAGCATTTCAATTCGTGAGTGTATCTTGACCCACAAGCTCGCACGCCAAACGTTGACCCCCGCCGTCGTTACAGTCGCTCCCAGGCTTTTCCAACAAACACGGAGCTCCAGTACCTCACACAACTGGTATGTCAGACTTTGAACCGCGGCTAGTCGAATCTGACCCATAAAAGGAACTGAAACTGCGAAAATCAATTCAGGATCTTCGGCCTGCCAACAAGCGTACGATCGACGCTCTGAGAATGGCTTCAGATGCAGTGGAAAGCCACTATAAATCACACCCCAAGCGACAGGTTCCGGAAATCATTGAGATCTCATCTGACAGTGAGACCGAGGCCCGGCCTCCCAAGGTACGTTCCGCCACCTGCCATCTTGCCAATCATGCACATTCCATTCCAGAGGCAAAAAGTGGAGGAGTCTGTTGGTCCATCCCACGTTACGCGAGCCAGATCTGAACCATATGACGAAAAACCAAAGTTGGAAGCTGATTCATTCCACGACGAGCCAAACCCATCCAGCCCATCTGATTGGCACGGTTCTAATGCTGACGACGAAGACTGCATAGATTCGCTGGCCTATCTAGACATTTCGAACGAGGCAAATGTAGTGTCATACATCATGCTTTCTTGACTAGATTGCTCATGGACTTGCTTTGTTATAGTGGAAGCCTCTACCCACAAGAAATAGAGCGGAAGATCTGACGCCACTGCACGAACCGGATAGTACCAAACCTCAAATATCGGCACCCTTTCGTATTCCTCGCCGAAAACCTCCTATCGATGACCGCCGTGTTCCATTTGATTGGCATGCAACAGGTCCATGGGGAATAGTAACTATACCGCTCTCCACTCGATGGCTCTCACCTGACTTGATGTATTGCATACTAGATGTCTCGGATTCACGGCATCACCAGATTCCCCAAACCAACCTTTCATGCGCGACGACAAGAGCGTCTCTTCCCTCTTCGTTCGCCAAATCTCTATTACGAACAAGGATATACCAAACTTGCGCTGACCGCAAAGTACCCCCACCTGATGTCCGGACGCAAGTGTTGCACCCATGTGTGTGTTCCGATAATCGGCTGACACCAGTCACAGCGGTCAATAAAATCGTTCAAAACCAAGGTAGTGTAGTGCTTGGCGCCACGGTGGATGGGGGTTTAGAAGAATCTGATGATGAAGATGGTTGGTGCTCAACATACCTGATGAAGTCACCAACTTTTTCTATTGTAGGTGAACGGCCCCCTCCTCCTCCGGAGAATAGACCAGGTTCATTGGTCGTCTATCATAATGGTCGAGGTAAATATCTCGCAACACTACACGAAACATTCGGTGAGACTCCTAAACCTAGTGAATGTGGTACCGGTCCATTGTCACCAACGCGATTGCCAACGCGGGACCTCTCGCAGTGAGTGGTGGTCTGCTTGAGGCCCAAAGGCTGTTCATGGGGGTTGCTTCACCGTCATAGGTTCAGTAATCAAGTACTATGCTGTGAACGATGTTGCTTTTAATCCTCTCAAGTAAGCTGCACGCAGTAATTGTACTTATGTGTGCGTCTTACAGCACTATACAGCCCACGACAGTTTCTGTCGTCAGGTTGTGATCTTGCTGTTCAAGGCTGGGAGATATTGGATACGGATGGTGATGAGCGACGCAATAATCTGAGGAAAATATGTGATGGTGAGCTAACCATACTGATGGTCCCGCTTGCTCTTGTCCTGCCTTCGCTTATCACTCAAATAGTGTCATTTAATTCCAAACCACATGACTTGGTGTTCTCTCCGGATGGTTTGGGACTGGCGATTACTTGTTATGACGGGTATGTAGTGTTGGTTGCTCCACCTGATTACATCTAGACGAGTATTCCGCAGTGCCGTTAAGATATACACTCAGGGGCTCTTCAAGGAGATAGTGGACTCGTATTGCAAGACGTTTCATGTCGCGGCGAAAGGATACGGCCACGCTGCTGGTTCCACACTTTGGGGCAAGGGCCCTTCAGGAACCTTGCTGTTTTCGTCTTCCGAGCCATGGGATAAGGATGACTATCACGGCTTTCATCATGCTTTTGATACTCGCAAAGGGACCCCGGCGTTTAGGTTTGATGCCTCGGGAGCCGGGGATGCTGCAGCTCTCAGTCCGGACGGGTCAACTCTGGTTCTGTTCACCCGCGGCAGTGATCGCAGCCATCCAGTTCACCTCTACGATGTTCGTCGCCAAATGGATCGCGCATACGAGACAGAGGAGCTCGAGAAATTCCGTCCACGGCCATCCGTTGTTTCCAACCAAGAGCGAGATTGTCTAGACGAAGAAGTCAATCAAGCTTCGTTCTCACCTGATGGACAACTTTTTGCTGTTGCCCGGAGCGATAACACAACCCATGTATATGACATGCGTGCGCTGTCGCGCGGGCCACTCTGCCGGTTCGAGCACCACGATTCAGACGCTGTGGGAGGTGGGGGATACGGTGTCGTGGCAGCTAGTTGGATATCAAGTCGGGGTAGGGCTGGAATTGTGAGTGGGGGTAACGACGGTAGGCGTCATTCTCAACAGTCAGTCAAGGGACTAACTCTTTGACAGGGTGCGTACGCTTGTGGGAACCGGCACTAGGAAGCACGGATTCTATCCAAGGTGCAGTCCTTGGGAGGACCGACTTTGACGTCGGCCACTTTTCTGTCGGAAGTTGGCAGGATGGGGAGCTCCCACTGATCATGTATGTATCCACTTCTTGTACGATAGGATGTGTCTCATCCTTTGCCAGCGGCGATTCTGGAGGCGGGGTGCACATGTACCATTTTACAAATGAGGAGGGGACCCGAATTTAGATCTCATATAGATGGCACATCTTTAGGCCCGTAATTTAGCAGTACCTTTACCTAGACTAGGATAGGAACAGAGTGAATCGTTGATTGGCGTCGCTAACTAGTGTGGACATTGTGGAGCGTGTAGGGTGCCCTACTGGTATCTTGTTGTCAGCACACTGAGCTCCTTCGCCGTTGTTTGCACAAATAAACCAGGTCTAAAGTCGCGACCTACTTCCAACCATGATCTCTACAAATCCGTAAAAAATTCCGCCAACCCGTGAGCGAGCACGATAATAAGAGGTCCGTGCGCTGTAACGCAACACGGAGGTCGGACTTTGAAGGCACAGGGCGGTTCAACAAAACCACATCGCGTCGAGATGAACCACCCCCATCTGTTTTCCTTTCATCCACACCTCCATCCCAATCCCAACCGCATCTCTAACTGATGTCTGACAACGAGGGAGCGACCAAAAAAGGTGGTTATCGCCTCGAATACGCGAGCTCTGCCCGTGCAAAATGCAAAGGTGTGCTGAACACGACCCTCTACACCACAACCACCCTGGGCGCTGACCTTTTCCTCCCAAGGTGCTAAGCCTTGCTCAGGTGAGAAAATGTCCAGCACTCGTATCGAATCGAGGTACATGTCGTTTCTAGGAACCCCCATACCCAAAGGCGCTCTCCGAGTCGGCACTGTCGTCGATATCAAGGGTAACACCAACTTGTACGTACCAGCCCCTATCTTGGGGCTCATGCTCACCTGTAGCTCTCTTCGTTGGGCAGTGCATGGCGCCACTGGGGGTGCACTACGCCACGCATTATAACTAACATGAAGGCTAAGTTCGCCAGTCCTGACGACCTCGACGGGTTCGAGGACCTCAACAAGGAGGACCAAGAACGTGTAGAACGCGCATGGGAGGAAGGCCATGTTGCTGATGAAGACATCCCCCCGACTGCGCGAAAGCCAGCTGACACCGCCAATGGGGAGGATGACGCGGAGAAACCCAAAAAGAAGCGTGCCCCCGCCAAGAAGAAGGTCGAAGCTGAGGGGGACGAAGAAGAAAAGCCAAAGAAGAAACGCGCGACCAAGCCAAAGAAGACGGACGAGGAAGCTGAAGACGAGGACGCGGCGGAGGATGCTGAGGAAGTGCCCAGGGCCCCTGTCAGGAAGTCCCGCGCGAAGGTCCGCGCCATAACTCACCTCTGGGTCTTGTCTTCATAAACGTTCCAGAAACATGAGGGGGAGGAAGAGGTGGAGAAACCAAAAGGCACGTCTCGTCGGCAACCTGCCGCAAAGAAGGGCGCTGCAAAGAAGAAAGCTGCCAAGGTCGGGGATGCTGTCGATTTATGAAAATGCATTGTATTGACTTTTCTTAAACTTATCAGAATGAGTCTGAAGCTTCGGGCGAGGACTTTGCGGAGGAACTAGCCGAAGTAGAGGATGACGACGATGACGATGCGGATGATTCCGCCAGCAAAAAGAGAAAGGTTTGTCCTGTTTTACACGATGTATCATTTCGTGCTCTGACGTGTCACAGCGTCCGGCGCCCACGAAGCAGGCAGCCACCGCTAAGAAATCAAAGACGGCACCGCCCCGGGCAAAGAAATCCAAGGCAGTAGTTGAAGAGGATGAAGATGACGAGTAAATATGTTTGTGCGCAACTCCTCGTCCGTTGCGTTGTTTACATTCTATTGTTGTTCCACTTCTGCGTGACCACTTCGATGTAATTACAGATAAGCTTAAGGTCTTTTTGTCGGAATATGGTTACACTTCAATGCAGTTATTGTTCATGTGTTTCGGTGTTGGGGACGGGAGTGAATTTGGAGGACAAGGCGTCATGTAAACCGTCGCATGTCTTGCGATTGTTTCGGATTACATGCACACGGACAACTGCCAAGGTCCGAGGGCTAAGAGAGCCTTCCTATGCTTCCGACCCAGACGTGTGAGATTTGAAAGTCTATTTGACTCGCATGAAATTCCGAATCGCTACGGTACTACAGTTTCGCGTGGCTGCCACGCGGGCCAGACACACGGCTGTCAACTGAACCGGCGAAGAGTTCGTAGAGCTCCTCGGCCGCTGTCCTTATCTCCTGTGCGAATTCAGCGTTGGGCATTTCAGCACGAGAGGTGATTGTAAACTGTAGGTAATCTGTGATCGGATGAGTGTTCGTCAATGCATTTCCTACATCAGGACGTGGAACGGGAAAGTGGACGGACCATCAAATCCGGTCATGTAAGCCACCCCAAACCCATCTGGGACGACTTCACCCCATCCGTATACACCAAAGTGGCGACTGAAAACGGCACTGGTGGATAGTGTCCAATGGGAGGAACGCGTGAACACTGGATCTGTGAATAATTCTGGTGCAGACATCGAGGATGGCTTGGAAAGCCGAAGTCCTGACGAACGAGCCAAAGTGAATTGACGCAACTAGGAGGAATTGAATGACAAACCCAACATGTGTCTGTCCACACCTTCTCCTATCCCGGCTTCTTGAGCAAGCTGCGTATGTTTCTTAACCGCATCTCGGAACAGTCGCATTTTCTCGCTCTCCGTCGCTACATCAATATTGGTCATCAAACATGGTCGGGGCCGTCTCTCCGTGACAACTCACCAGACTGTCCCAACATTGCCCGCACGAATGCAACACATTCATCACTTACGACCCTGATTGTCTCCGTGCGTCCCTTGTAAAACCTCCTGGTCGTGGCAGCCTCGTATGTACCCACAGGCCACGGCGCGACACGCGCATTTTTGCCACCAAAACGTTCTGCGAGCCGTGCATATGCTACTTGCACGATCATCTGAGCCCAGCCATCGGGACTCACACCAAATGACTTGATCGCAGCCTTCCCGTAGTTTGTCCTGAGGAACGAAAGGGATTGGGAAGAAGCAAGATTATGCAAGAACTGTTGGGCGTTCGATATTACTGTATGAATTTCGGGAATGGATGTCAGGTCAAAGTCCAGAGGTTCCGGGGTTGCAACGGTGGAGGTCGAGGGCGAAAACTGGAAATCAGACTTTGGATCTGCTAAGAATGCCAGTAGTTCGTCGCAAATGCGGACAGTAGGCGTCCCATCCATAACACTATGTTCTCCCATCAACCCCGCAACACTGTTGTCAAAAACAACAAATTGGAGGGGTTTATCGACGAAGCGCGAGGAGAGGCCACGTGCTACACCGGTCGGGTTTGAGGGTGACTACGCGTCGAAACGTGAATGGTGCAGGAGAGGATAAGGTAAAACACTCACTGGAAGTGTTCCGTGCCACAGGGCTCTCGAAACATCTACGTCGCTCTCTGGGGGCGGTGTGGAGTCATCTAAAGATACCAGGAAAGCCGCTGAATGAATTTCGCGAAAGAGGGCTGCGTTTCGGGGAATAGATGCCAAAGACGCGAAGTCCTGGATTCATAGATTTCGGACATGTTGGGGTGTGCATGTGACCGATGATAAATAAAAATGGATGAGATAAAAAAATGTAGAATACCGACCTTTGCCCATACATCTCTATTGTTAGCGGTTAGAATACCAATCGCGGGGTATTCATCCGTACTGTGGTCATATATATACTGGAATTGGCTGTAGTGAAAACATGAGCATTACCGTCGGAACAGTCTAGTCGTAAACAATGTCTGTCTGCGATTTTGGAGAGCCTGTCCTGTCCCAGACATGCCAAAAGACCCTACGCACCTGATTAAATCTCCCATGCCGGTGACTTTCTCCGCAATTTGGGCCTTTAGTTTCCAGAAACGATTCTTGCGGACGACAATGACGTGTCCGAGATCGTGGTGCGAATTCGGGCTAGCGGCATAAGACACGCTCCAATCGACGCCTTGCGCACCGGGGACACGGCAACAGTCGAACATCCAACTGGATTAGGTAAATCTGAAGAAAATGAGGGAACGGTGACGGCAGACAAACCGATAGGTGTCCATGCAGAGTTGGGTGTCTTTGTTGGCATCAGGAGTTAACTGACCTGAACGAAGTTTCTGCCTGAACAACATGGCGGCGCGAGTGATGCCAGCAGCACGAGCGGCAGGTGTCTGTGGAAGATGTGCAGGCTGAGGCTTGAAACCGTCTGGAGAGAAAGCGGGTGGTGAAAGGAGCTTTCCAAAGGTGGAAAGCTTACAGTAGTACGACACATTGACGACAACCTAAGGATGGTTGAGAAACGAAGAAGATACGAAGAGGTACTGGAAACTAACAGAGTCTCT
>JBBPMD010000094.1:11260-53876 GCA_038090095.1 Zangia roseola
TCTCTGTAAGAAAGATAAGCGAGATCATCCCACCACTTCTCGAGCCAGTGGTCGGTCTCGTTCTTGCGTTGGAGGAGTAGCTGCTGAAGGATGGGTCCGGGGCCGTCTGGGCGAGCAAAGTCGTCGATCTTGTTGCATACGGACGTGAACTCCTCGGCGGAACGAGCAAGGGGGCGTAAGGAATCCTTGAGCCTTTGAAGAGTAGCGGGGAGAGGAGGGACTGGGAGAGGGGGAAGGGAAGAAGACTGGTGAGTAAAGTTTGGAATGAAGGAAGCAGCTGTCTTCCAATCCGGCGAGCGCAAATGAGACATGAAGCGAGCAGAGAAACGAGCGCGAGTGGATAGCTTAATCCTCATCATGGCTACCGGGCGAGTCTAGTCTCATTTACACGTGATTAAACGATCCGAGTTGTGTACCGGCCCGCGAGTAGGCCGCCAACAATGATCAGAACCCCGATCGTCGCTACTAGTCGTTGATACAGTCATAAGACGTTGAAACTGGGCTATGACAGAACTACAGCCACAAAGCTGAAACATAGTAACAAGCCGTAGCGGCGTTGAACAGCGTTGCGCGTGCAAGGTCTGAATCGTACATATCACTCTTGGCATGTCCAGCTTAAAGCCCCTTTCGTCCACTTCCGCCATCAGTTGTCTCACTGGCACACGCAGACATCATGCATCATGCACCATATGCCCTTGATCGATCTGAATCGTGCATCAGCATCGCCCATCAAAGATCTCAGCCTCATCCATAAATCGCGATCGTCCTTCAAGTTCAGCGCGCTCTCAGTCCTTTTATTTTTCTTTTCTTCCGTCCGAGCCTTCGATGGTTGCCAGTCACATCTGGATCATTTTCGCCTCCGCGCTGGTTGAATCGCGTGCGTTCAACTACGCCTTTGCTTCACTCCTAATCTACGATCACATTCTTTGTTTTGGCGAAGAGGTGACGTCTTCAAAAGAAAGAGAAAAAGACAAAGCCATCTTACTTTCTTCAAAAGGTTGAGTACTTCTGGACTGGCGCATGGTCGCTGTCCAGGTTTCTCTACCTCACCGTATGTTCATTTTTGCCGTCTCTTCCTCCACCACTAGACTTGCACCAGATCAGATACTTGGCCCTCGCACTTTCCCTGTAAGCGTGCTACAATGTTACCCATACCTAGTTGTCTAATAATTCATTTGGTCAGGTTCACAATCACTAGTAGGTTACTTGTGCTACTGCCGTCTCTGTTTTCTTTGTTCACGCATCCTTGAAGCTGCAGGATTAACCTACAAAAGTGTGAGTAACTCTAACCCCAGGTTCGTAATTGGGTGTTTACGACCAGGCCACAGCCCTTTTTTGCGTGAGTTGGCGCCATCGATCAATATTCTAGGTACCCGAACCCATCGTCGTCGTTCAGATCAGCATTACTGGTGAAGATATTCGTCTTCATTCTTCCCATCGTCATACTCTGCCAATGTGTGTCCACTTCTTTGCGACACGTCGTAGAAGCTAAGGCCCATCACCAGTGGTCATTACCCTTCGCGTGTGGTACCTTTACTGTCGCAATCGCGCGGTCAAAACATTCGCGGTGGTTCTAATGCTTTCAACTACCATTGCGTCTGCTTTGATCTCCGCGAACCACTGGAAAGAAATACGAATGGATTCCCTTAACCCACTCGCTCGTACATCGCGCGCACTCGCATGGATCTACGTACCTTCGCTAGTGATCCACAGCATTCTTTTCGGACTGACGATCTATCGCTTCCTCACAAGCTCAGTCAGAAACCAAAGCGATTCACTGTTATGGAGTTTCGTGAAAGAGTATGTCCTGGGTTGTTCACGCACTGTCTCCTGACTCGTCAAGTAGGGGTATGTTTATGTACGCATGCTCAACGGGTAATTGTCACTTCTAGTCCCGAGTGACGCGTACGCTAATGCAAGAATTAGCCTCCCTTTCGTTTGGGGTCGTGGGTTTGACGATGATAGAGCCATCCCAATTACCTGTAAGCTACCGACCGACAGTGATTGTTATGCACCTAAAATGTGATGTTACTGTCCCCAAGGTTCGCATGCCAGCGGCATCAGGCATGTACGATTTCCACGTCACACTACACGCTTTGGTTGCTTTGACACTCGCACGTTCTTTTCGCAGTCCTGTCGCGACGTTTGTCATCCTCTCCGTATGCCGAACGATGATCAACATACGTTCTGTGGCTGCGACCGCGCATGTGAATCCGGAGTGGTTACTCAATCACACAGAACTTAGCCGTGTGCGTTGGAGACGGGGGAGTGTGGATGGTGAACTTATTGTAGAGACTGGCGGGCCTGCCACTCCTAAATCCGCTCGATACTTCTTATAATAATGAAGAAGCAGATAAAATGTTTCATAGTTACAAGCTGTTCCATATGTCTCACCACATCCAACAGTTCCGAACTCTCATAGTTGTACGGTCTTGACGGGATACATCGAGCAATTGGATCTGTTGCTTTCGGCCCAGTGAAGGCAGCCTCCTTCAGAATGATCTTCCACCTTGTTCGTCCCTCCTCCACCCGACACTCGACCGTCCTGAGCGCATCATAATCGTTTGTGCCATGCGGCACCCATCGTGCGAGCTTCTCGATTCGTGCGCTATCGATTACAGCGTGGTCAAACTTGCAGTTGGGTCTTCGGCATGCAATTCGGTTCGTGGTGAGTTTGACAAAGACTCTGAATTTCGTATATTCTGTCTAACAAACCAACATCAGTCTTATTATCAAGTTCTCCACGACGCAATCTCACGAGAGCATCGCCCGCTTTTTTCGATCCCGTACGTGCTTCTTCCAGTAGCAATGGCTTGCCAGGGAGATTGTAGACTCTGGCGTGGCCTACATTCGAGTGCCCGGATCTATCGGATACTCTTACGTCCCAACCGCCATACCATCCTTCGTAACCGTCATACCTCTCAAACCCATAACCATAATCAAGACCCACAACATAAGACTTGCGTCCATCACGACTTCCCTGAATGAACTGAATTCATACTTGCTCTGAAAGCAGACGAAGCATGCACTTACTAATCTGTACACTCGGTCGATATTGAATGTAGTATGGCTGTACTTGCAATGGTAATTCATCCTTGCTTTTTCGCATTGACTATAGAATTGCCCTTTGAGAGATCCTCTAAGGGGTTGCGTATTAATCAATGCATGATCTCTGCAGACCGTGACCAGTAGAGCTACCATAGGTCAAGATCGCTCCACGTACCCGACGGAGGTCTTCGTAGAGGGTTGCCTGCTTCAGACCCCCGGAACTGAAGGTCAGCGCGTTTCTCTCATTTCCGCGAAATATGGTGTGCCCAACGTCGCGAGTGAAATGCGGAGGTAGGCGAAATTGGGGTCCCTTTTTCTTTCGCTTTTGCCGTTCGGGATGGACCGAATGTCCAGTGGGCGTTGCGGCAAGTATTGGCGTATTCGGTGTCTCCGTGGATTGAGCTTCTCCCATTGCATCCTCGCGGGGCTGCGGATCGACATGTAGCAGCGGAGGAGCGGGGATGCGGCGCTCCGTTTGACAGCGATGACATTGGTAGGAGATGAGGTGTCCATGTGAGGGAGAATCTGTTCGGGACATGTCAGTAGAAGGATCCCCCGTGTCGCTGCAGGTCGGTCATCAGAGTACTCACCCTTGATGCGGACGGTAGCGGAAATGCCAGGTATCAAAGGAGCACAGCAGTGTTTGCATATGCTGCGTTTAACAGATGGGTCCCTATACAGTGCGATGAGTACCGCGTGCAACGAAAACAAGCAGGAGCACAGCAGAGGGTCTATGGTGCACATGCATTTGGGAAATTTTCAAACATACGCACATCTTCACGTTTGTCTTTTGCCCCACGCTCTTCATTGTCTCCACGTAACTCCTCGACAACTCCTCGACGCTCACCACGCGTCGTCGCCGCATCTTTCGAGGTTTTGGAGGATTTAATAGAGGGTTCCCTTCCTCCGAGTCGGTGCCAAGGTCAGTTTCATTGGGCACCGTCAAGGGCCTTAGGTCATTGTTGTGGGTGGTAGTAATAGCCGGTGCGAGGCCGTTCAGGAGGACGCTCGCCTGGTAGAGAAAGTTGAGTCGTTGGAGAATATCGCGGTTCGCCAGGTTTCTTGGAATGGGTATTTCATCCTTGTTTTTGTTCTTGTTCTTACCCATGGTCGACGATCGAATCCAAAACAAAGATACCCGAAACGGTCGACGAATATCGATCATGGTGCTGCTCTTTCCCAAACGGGTCACCCTTCATTTTGTTATACTCACGTTCACGGATTTGTTTAACATATCCGACCTTAGCTCAGTTGGAAGAGCGCGAGACTGTAATGGATAAGTTTCATCTTGAGGTCGCCTGTTCGAGCCAGGCAGGTTGGATTAGAATATTTTTTCTCGTTCTCTCATACAGTCAGTTCTTCTGTCCCGGTCGAATACAGGCCATAAGTGTCATTTGGGTACCATACGGATGTTTCTGGCGTCCTTGACAGGTGCTCTCCCTGTACATATATATTCTAGTCACATCGTACCGCAGTGCATGGACACTGCATCTTGAGTCTGATCTCAGAAGTCCGTTGCATCGGGACTTCCCCCGTTTCCCGATACCCTTAATTACAGATATCATATATCATGCTTTTGTCACAGCACGATGCATATTGCAAAACCTCCATGGACGCGCGCCGTGCTTTATATATTGGATACGGTATTCTGCAGCAACTATGGGTTTTTGAGTTCCCAGTTCCACCTGCCATGGTGTTGGCAATTTGATCCTGCCATAAATTAAAGCAACAGTTATCATACAACTATGTTAAGTCATAACACTTATAACAGGCCGGTACGTGTTCCGTGTGACGGGATACCATCTGATCCGTTAGATAATTTCAGACACAGTCTGCAACGTCCTGCTCCACTCGACAACCTTGGGATGAACTTGTACCTACAACAAAATGAGCGATCCGTTGACGGCAGTGCGTATTTTAGATTACCTTCTTTGCATCAAAGTTGAGGACCTGGAGTCCATCTAGACAGGTGGCGCGAGACAGAGCCACATATGCTTGACCTAGAGGTTCTCGTTGGTATAGGGTCGAAATATTCGATGGTGAACCCACCCTTCTCAAACACCCTGCCCAGGTCAACTTTGACACGTTCCAATGTTTGCCCTTGAGACTTATGAATGCTCATAGCCCACGCAAGAATCAGGGGAAGCTGACAGGTTTTCATAAAACATGCTTGACGGTTATTGTGTAAAGTTCACTCTCACCTGTGTCCTTTGGACCTGCACTTCGCCATTAGGAAGTTCGACCTTCCAAACTTCGGGTGTAACGAGGACTTCCCGCCTTGACTTGTTAGGTAACAGAAACTCCACGACAGGTACCAGCATATCATTCGTGGCAGCAGGTTTTTTTCTTTCCGACTTGGATCGTCCGTTTTCATCGACAGCGTCATAGTCCGTTTGATACACCGATGGGTTGATAAAACGAAGTATTTTGCCCATACTTCCATTCACGAGCGATTCGTCCATGTTCTTGATGAGCATTACCTGAGCGCCAACACGCAGAGTAAGCCTTTTGGGAGCCATGAAATTTGACAGCATCTTTTCTCGCTGAGCGGGATCGACGGTTCCACTATCGGAGGCGAGGAAGTCTTTCTCTTCCGTGTTAAGGTTTGTCATGCGACCTTGGTTGGATCTGTCGACATCCTCTCTGCGGGGAAATCTACGAGAGGTGAGCGAAAATTATTGGCGAAGAAACTGTACTCGCAATTCTGTTGGCCCAAGGCCATCCCCGTATTCAATCTCACGAGATAGTAATTTGAATCTCGAGATGGAGCGTGGCGTTAATCGCCCAAACCTCATCTCGTTAAGCATATCAACAAATTCTGCGTAAGTTGAGCATGACGAGGATTCCCTGACGATAAACGCCGACCTTGGTCTTTCTGCCGGAATACCTTCGTGAGATTAAAGGTGTGTTTGATCGTTTGGCTCCACGTTTCCGCCTCGAAAGCGAACTTCACGCCTGCCGCCCCTTTGGACACAGGGGGAAGTTGAAAGAAATCTCCGGTGACGACGAGCTATCCATCGTCTGTGAAAACGGAATCAGCAGAGACGAAGGGGCTCACTTGAATTCCTCCGAATGGGTCTTTTGACTTGCGGAGACGACTAGCGACTCCCGCCAGCTTGTCAAACAGATCACCGTCCACCATGGAAACTGCATTCCATCAGATATTGGACCTTGCTGCAAGCCTCAGTGCAATCACCTTCGTCGATAATAAGTACTTTGGTACGAGCCCACCGCCCAGCAGCCTTTTTATTCTTCCGAACCCTCGAGACGAGATCATCGATAGTACCCTCTCCGATGCCGATCCCCGCGAATGAGTGAATGGTTACGCCTCCAATATTACATGCGGCGATACCTGCAATTCATCGCTTGTACTTACCATCAGCTACTCGAAAGTATGTTGACGCACCTGTGGACGCAGTGATCGCCACTGCATCCGGACTCTTGGAATGAAATTTCCTGAGGCTTTTGATGGTCTCCCGCAAAAGAACAGACTTTCCGGTACCTGTGCGAATCAACTGTCTATATGCGCAAAAATGAAGTTAATACCGTTGCATACCAGCGCTCCCCGTGTAGAATACATTCTCTTTAGACTCAACCAGTCGAAGGATTTGCATCTGTTCTTGGCTAAGTGTTGGACTGCCAACAGTCGTCGCTACAGCCACGCCGGTTGTTTTGCTCTTGACCGCTGGTACAGCAGTTGAGGAAGTACGGGTAGTTGAGGTGAAGCTGGACGAGCTAGTGTATACATCTCTCTCCCAACTGGAGGGCAAAACGCGTTTCTTTGCAATCGGCTCATGAGCGGATGCTGAAAGGGATCGTTTGCTACTGCTAGCTATATCGGCCGTGGTGACATTGGCGTAGTTTTGCAGGGGTACAGATGTGTGAGTCTGCCCTAGCGCGTCCAGACCAGCTTGGATATCTCTAAGGCGTTGCGCCCGTCCATCAAGTGACTTTTGGGAAGTCTCTGAATCTGTCTTCGAGCTCATTGACCAGTCTCGTGTGACCGTTCGGAGCCCCGAGAGCGCAGATTTTGAAGCGGACATTTAGTGAGGGTGGTGGCGAGAAGGCAACTTGTATGTACAGACAGTCCCAGTTGTGACGCGATCTAACGCGGTCATGTGATGCTACTACAGGGTGAATTGCTAATGCAAATGGTAGTTAACTAGTAGTAAGTAGTCTTGAACCTGCTCAAGGCTTGACATTTTCTGATGATCACCACCGTATGTTGGGAATTTGACTGGCAGTTACTCTCGGAACCTCAGGCACGTTCGCCCCATGTACTGATGGTGGTCACATTGTAATTGCTACTAGGGTATGTAGGACAACAATAACCGTACCAGATTCCCTAGAGGATGAAATCTGCACTTCTCAGCTGCCCATTTCCACCGCCTGTTGGGCGAGGAAACAATTATCAATATTGGCCTTCACCAGAACCGGCTCAGTGGAGAGATACACGAAAACTGTCCGGGCAGAAACGGGCCATGAATTGTCAAGAAAAAGACGGCAAGCCAGTTTTTATACTTGCAAGCCAAACACGCACAAACTTGCCGTTGAGCTTGAATCGCCACAATCGCGTCTCGGTTATTATAATTGATGTCAGTTTCGTTCTTCCTCTACAGTAATGTCCAACCTGAAGACGGTCATTGACCGTCTCAAGAGCGAAAAAGTCAAGGAACGTCAGGAGGGAATCACGTTACTTCGCTCTGCGTTCGCTCGCGAGGATGCGATATACAGCATCGAAGACGGTCGCGGTTGGCTGGTCCTCTACCAAGCCTTATTCACGACGGTCAAAGTTGAAAAGGCTGACGTCATCAAGAAGAGCGGAAAGTCGGGAACGGCTGGTGCAGCCGCCCAGCGCAGACTCACAGAAGCTGCAGCTGCCGTACGCTGGCTGGTCGAACGCAGTGTCCATTGTCTCAGCAAGAAAGCACTAACACCTCTCCTCGATCACCTTACTCAGATGCTCGTCCATCGTGGCCAATTGTTCACCCCCGTGGCTTTGGATTACATCAAAACAATCAAGCTTCTTCTGTCCTGGGCCCCTCACATGGACCATCTCAATATAGACAACTGGCTCAAGCTCGTGGAGATCAGCTTCAATATCATCCTGGACGATCCTATAGAAGATGACCTTGTGAAGACCAAGGACGAAATTGCAAGTTCTGGCCCTGTCAACGACTCCATGTACCAAAGTGACTCGTCACCCTCTGACGATGATAACATTCTGCCAACCAGTCGGTCAATCCTAGCGCGGAAAAGACCACTGAGAGGGCACAGTTCCACACCGGCTCCTGGAGCATCTACCGATAGCCACTTTGATTATCGTGCACCTCGTCATCCCGTATCTCTCGAACAAATCGAATGCGCGTCCCTCCTGGCCCTTCTGTTTCGTCACTCCACCGCACCGTTTCTGGTCGAAGTGGAGAGACCAGATACAAGCGATCCAGACAGCTTCCCTAGGAATTTCATCCTGGAACCTATCACGCCGTCATTGTTCTGGCGTATGAAACGTTTCTTGCAACGGTACCCCACAGACACTTCCCTACACCACGACTATCTCCTTGCGCTCCAGCCGTTCCTCTGTCAGGTGGCCCTCAATTGTACGAAGCAGGTCGATGATCTCGCCTGTTGTACCTGGGATACGCTGGTTGGATTATGGGGCACCAAGAACAAGCGGATTAAGGAAAGCTTAGTGGGTATTCTCAAGACTCTTTTCCCCTTCCTAACGGCAACTCGTGACGTGGCAAATCGTGGCTGGGCGGACGGTGTTCAGAAGCTCTGGACTCTTCTCGTCGGCGAAGCGGACAGTCGATGGGGTATCGAAGCTCTCTCGATAGATTCTCTCCGGCTACAAGTGTGTGTCGAGCCGGCTAATGAACGAGAGATATTCGTTGCCCAGACATTTCGCGCCGGGTGGAACTTCGATGCGAGTCAGGCGCTGGCATGGGCTTTGCTAGAGTTGCAAGCTGATTGCGCTGAGAAAGTAATGAATTCATTTACTGGTAACGACACGGAACTGAATATGATACTTATAGTTGTATGAACATTCCGAGTTCGTGCATACGGGCTCCGCTGAGGGAAGTGCCGTTAAAGGGAAACGAGCGAAACGAGAAGACCCCATATCCAGCCTTCTCTATATGTTACGGACTGCATCCACGATGGCTGTAAGGATTTATCACCTGCAAATCCTCCTTTTCTTTGTCGATCGGCACTGGCGTCGACTCCATAATACCCTTCAAGACGAGGTGATCGTGACTGTGCTTCAATTTGTTTCGGTAGATGAGGTACCCATCCAGTCGTGGGCATTCCTTTGCCTAGCAGCCATAGCTCATTGGGATGGTGTACAACCGCCTTCTACTTCACCTTCTGATTCTTCCTTTTTGGCCGAGCTCCCTCCACGTGGGTCCGTTACTTGGGATCCTGTATGGACCCATGCCATACGTCGCGCAAACGTCCCGGTTGTATGTCGGGCGGCATGTCATACTGCACATACTCTCGTGGCTTACTCAAAGCATCTCCTCACACATCAGCGCATCCTTGCGGAAATCGAATCACTGGCGAAAGATCTGGATCTTCAGGGACCAAGCTTTCCTTACGACTCCGTTTGTATGTTCCTCGCTCAGTGTTTGAGGGTGGCTAGCCAGGACGTCAGATTGTATCGCATGCAACTGGAGGAGAAAGTGTTAAGCTGGCTTCTCGACAACTGGCGGGTTGGTACCTCAGCGAAAGATGTCAGTGGTCGATCCCGTATGTCACCGCATACTGTAAGCGACTTCCTGGATCTTTTGGAGAGCGTGTGCGGGTGTTCACGGTGCAGTGATCCGATTTGCCGCATGGTGCTGCCTGACTGCGACATTGTGAACGTCATGGAGGAGCATCACAGAACGAGGGTCATCCGGAATTACGTACTACATGCAAGACTTCCCGTACTTGGAAGCCCGTTTGAAAAGTCGGGCGCTGCGCAAGAGATCCCGTCACCCACACACCGAGCAGAACAAGAACTTGTGCCTCCCAAGGGCCGCGAGAGGAAGGTCTCGGCATTTCTGATCAAGGCTATGGAGTCCTTACTTTCTGAATGGGAGAGCGCGAGGGACAGCAAGGCGCATCCCACTGCCGAGAAAGTACGACAGTCTCTCGACGCGGCTATCATTGCTCTTATGTTCGAGTTCCTCCTTACCCTGAACGGAACACACAGCAACAGACGAATTATCCAATCTGCTGGGAAAGTGATCGTTCTTCTCGCCCCTTTTATAACGGACGCCAAGTGGACTCCGGAGGAGAGACTTTTGATTCTGAAGGCTTTGGAGCCCCTGGTTGTTGATGCGGATCCAGATGATATCGATGATAGACGGGTGGCGTTGATCGAACCTGGCGTCGAGTCCGGGATCAAATCTCATATCCTGCGTAGCTTACGGGCACACACCTCGAATCGTGCTCGGTCCCAGAGCCAACGTCGCAGTCTACAGCTTCTTCTTTGGGAGAATGTCGATGTGTGTTTTATCTTCTCATCTCCAGTTGACGGTTCTAACACTATTTTGCGTTAGGTGCAAAATGCTTTTGGCACCGTCGCGAAGAAACTGAGACAATTACTTAGCACGCTCACAGATCAGTCCACTGACATGGAGGAACCAGGGGCGATGGATCATGATGGATTTGGACCAATCAGAACCACGCAAAACACTGTACCGCACGAAGAACACACGGCTCCGGTGCCTCTTGCGACACGTAGATTGGCGGAGATGTGTGTCATCTTCCTCGCATCCGTTCCTGTGTTGCAGTGTCCCACCGGGGAAACACCACGCGACAAGGAACTCATCAAATTGGTAGTGGGCTGTCCCGCGGAGAAGCTTCTACTGCTCGGACCCCCACTTCTAGACGTCGTGCGTAGGAGGCTCTTCGCGCTTACCCCGAATGTCTTGGAGAACTGGCTGGCTAAATGCGCTGATCTCCTTCGGCGCTACTCTCACGCCTTCAATGACCAGTCCCACTTCCTGGTTGTCGACTTACTGAAATCGTCCATGCACATCTGGATGGAAAAAGAAGCTGCCATTGGTGAAAATGTGCAGGACCTTTGTGGTTGGATCTCCCATATAATGGAAACTAAGAAGAAAACGACATTTTGGAATATACGTGACTTGGTTGCTCGTTTTTTGGCAGGTTACCTTGCGAAGGATCCGTCGCAAAATTTTTGGCCTACTGAACACCAAGATGTTGAAATCAAGCGTCCCCTTGACACCTTGCTGGCACTGAACCTCGATGAAGACATCCGCGTTCGTTTCCGTGCCGCAGTTCTCAGCGCAAGCTTGTTCGCAGTTGATCACGACGAACTCATATGCGCATACGAAAATTTGGACGGATTTTATCAGCTAGTTCGCGATTTATTACCAAGAGATCTCGCACAGTACGGCCTTCTACTCTACAACTGTCATCGGTCTAACCCAGCCTCGCCAGGTATGAATATATGCTTACCAGAAAGCTCTGTCTGGGGAACATCATGATCGCTAGCTCGTATGTGAGACGAGGACCCTACTGGCATCTTCTGGAAGCAGCCTTTCACAGTCCGTTGTATTCGCGTCACATCCAGGTGGTATTGTCTGGCGTTTCTGAACGTCTTGGACTAACTAGGCCAAGTGAACTCTTCGAGGCTTACGCTTCCCAAATTGCGTTATCGATTCGACAGAACGGCCTCGACATACTGCGCCTCCCACCAAATTTGCTTGGCTATGCGAATAGAAGGGAATGTGCGGAGGCGGCATTCCGCTTTTTTACGCCCTCCAACCTGATGGAAGGAGGTGGGAACCGAGAGGCAATTATCCATGGCCAACGGTTATTCGCAAGCCACTGTTCCGCGATCCAAAGGACTGCTGCAGACGGTCTTCGGAGTTGTATCGGAGACCTCATTGGGCTACAACTCGTATCACTCGTTGACACAACACAACACACCGACTCCAACCTCATGACACAGCTAGAAGAACTTTTCCAGTCCAAAGGGATCGACCTTCAGCCCCTTGGAGGGTTCGCGCAGTGTGTACGGCAAAATGCAGCAAGCATCGCGGCCTCTGTCATCCGCTCTCTTGGCGACCAAGATTTTTCGGACGACGGCGCAATTGCTGGAGGTCTACGCGCTCATGGCATGCAAGAGGCTGATCGGACATTTGTGTCATTGAACAAGTACCGCCGCTTGAAGGACTTCAGGTTTCATCCTCCGAACTTGCCACGCTTCGGCACTAGTACTATCCTGCGGTCTTTGCAGTGGTGCACTTCGGTGGTAGTCCCGGAACATATCACAGCCATCGCGTACCATGTCCTTCATCAGATCTTCGCGGAGTTGCACTCCACGCCGTTTGTTAACGAACAACTTCGTTTGCTAAATGGTATCAGTCTCATGGTCGCTCTCCTGAGTGACAAGTTCAGGGATCCAACTCTGCTGCATACCTTCATCCAACAGTCATCTTCGTTACTTGCGCAAACAGATCTGACTCGAGCCGCACAATCATATCTGGAGTGGGGTTTCTCCGTCTATCCAAAGGTGGCCCCACTGAACCAACGATTTCCTGATATCTTGATCCGTATTTGCGCGCTGTTGGACGATGTCCACCATGCTTCCGATATTCCCGACATGCCAAAATGGAATCAAGGACTCTCAGTCTGGGTCGACGAGCAGGCGCTCATACTTTCCAAGAATTCAAAAATTAAAGAGCAGGTTTCGAAAGCCCTTCCAGCGTGGTCTCATCGTCCTTCGCCAGAACTCCTCTCCGTCGTCGAGGATATTACTGCCGACAGCCTGTCTGCCACCTTGAGTGATCATCGCATAGCCTCAAACAAGTTCAGGCTTGTACGAGGGTTGCTCGAGCTGGCTGAGCAGCACGCATACAGCAAGTTAGAGTTCGCGATGACTGATTTTTGGCGTCTCAAGGATTACATTCCTCCGGCGGCTCATTTGCAACGGGATGATATTGATGCTTTCGCATCGCTGCTTGTCGCCAACACTGGGTATATCTATGGATTTGGTAGTGAACACCCCTTCCCCCAGACTTTGCGCGCTAGACACCGCGGGAATATTCGTCAAGAAGACATCCAGGCTGACCCTTCGCCTCACCGATCCGTCATACACACATTACTCGCGATGCTGGACGGAACCAATCCTTCGGAGGTTTACCTTGTGTATCTGACTTTGAAGTCACTCATTTCCGCGTCTTCTGGCGAGACACTGGCTTTCCATCATTGGTCTGCGGAGTCACTAGCCCCACTCGAGTTCTTCCAGCAGTTCCCGGTGGCATTGTCGATTCGTCCTTCACGTGATATCACCAAGCTCAACTCCATCTCAAACCCACCCACCGATTTCGCTCGATGGATTTGTTCACTCTCGACGCTTCTTAGCGACATATTGAACTCTTCTGACAAGTTTTATGCTCAACTTACACCCCTCATCACGAATAATGTTCAGTTCGCGGAAGAAATACTGCCCATCCTCGTGCATACCCTGCTTTCAAGGGAGCTTTCGCAAGGCGCAGACTCGGCTACATCCACGAAGAAACACATTTCGGAGTACTTTACTGCTATACTGGCGGCTGCGGACTCCAGCCGGTCTTGCATGCGTGCCATAGTCGACGTTATCCTTCACCTGCGAAACTTCCGCCCTGTCGGTTCCAAGGACTGGCTAGCACACGACAAATGGCTGGATGTCGACTTCCGCCTTTTAGCAAAGAGCGCTGTTGGTTGCGGATCATACACCACCGCACTACTGTTTCTGGAGCTTGCGTTCGAGTATGGGCAACTAAAGAAGGAGTCTCCTGATGCTATCGAACATCTGCTATTCGAAATATATGGACACATCGACGAGCCTGACGGGTTCTATGGCATCCAGACCAGTGATCTCCAGCGTTTCTTGATCAAACGTTTCCATCACGAACACCAATGGGACAAGGCGTTCCGCTTCCATGGTGCCGCGATTGAAGCTGGTAGTCGGGAAGCGATCGATTCAGACGGTCTCCTCCAATCTTTTCATGCATTCGGTTTCGACAGCCTCGCCATCGGCACTCTTCAGGGCTCACAGAAAGGACTCCAGTCGGACGACGCCTCATCTACCATGACTTATGAACTTGGATGGCGCACAGAAACCTGGGACCTGCCCGATGCCGGAGACTCTCAAGATTCCAATAATGCCCTTTACCGTGCTCTGCGTGCCATTTACCGTGAGAGGGATCCGCATATGATCGACGCCACTATCCAATCCGCCCTCCGGGATGCTATGGAACGCCTACGGTCTGTCGGAAATGAGGATATCACAGAGATCCGAGAGATAGCGCGGAATATTATGTCTCTCAATCAATTAACCCAGTGGAGACGGGGGCCTGTTCAAGATCATCTCATCCACAAATCTTCAGATATCCGGACGATGTCGCAACTTGTTGACATTGATCCTGAGTTTGAGTGAGTGCCCAATGTCGAGTGATTAGTGAAATACTCATTGTCGAGGTCAGGTTCAGCAGTATGGAGCGAATCTTGGCAACTCGAACGTCCTTGATCCGCTCCGTGAGGCGAAAACAAGAACGTGAACGTATCGGGAACATGATCACACCATTCAACAACACTCTACTGGAACTCGAGAAACGCTTCCTTGTCCGTCTTTCCGTTGCGGCACGAACATCGAACAAACTTCAAGTGGCACTAAATTCTATTGTGAAAGCCCAACATCTTGAGGGCAATTCCACCCTTGAAGTCTCACAAGAGTTTGCGCATGTTCTTTGGCTCCAAAACGAACAAAAGTTGGCTGTCCAGTTCATGAAGGACCTTCTACAACAGCCAAATCAAGCCCCTTCCAGGGAGCCAGAATTGCTTATCGAACGAGCTCTTTCTATGGCACGCTTGGTGAGACTATCTCGACTGTATCATTCTAAACGTAACATACGGACGTCCCAACTTAACAGGGCTCCTGGATTTCGGAAGCTTGCTTGGCAAAGCCAATGGTCATCAAGGACGAATATTTCGACGCGGCGACGGCGCTCGCGTCGGAGGTGGAAAGCCAAATCGACACTCGCGGGAATGAATGCTCCAGCGTCTTCCATAAATGCGCACTCTTTGCCGAACATCAGTACCATGTCATCATCAAGTCACCGGACGCCGTACGATGGAAGACATACGTGGGTCGTAAGAGTCAAGAGATCAGACAACGAGATAGTCAGCTCCTTCGAACTCAACCAGGCACAAATGAGTACGCTGCCCTATCCGAGGACCAGAAGAAGGCAAAAGCCGTTCTAGCGGAGGATGAAGAGGCTTATAAGCAACATAATGGGGCGTTATTCAAATTCCTTGACCTCGCCCTAAACATGTACTCAAGGTGCCTCGCCGCATCGGACATGTTCGACGATGACGTGCCTATCCGCTTTTGTTCACTTTGGTTTGCAAACTTCGAGGATCACAAATTGCAAGGCACGTTGAAGCAAGCGGTCGCTCGGATACCTTCGAGGAAGTTTGTTTTCCTCTCCCATCAACTGTCTGCTCGTATCGCGCAGCCTTCACAAGGCGAATCACCAGCCAGCCAGCAAACACTTCAAGGGCTTGTCCTTCGTATGTGTGAAGAACACCCTTTCCATAGTCTGTACCAAGTCTACTGTATACGACCTGATAGGTCTGGTCAGTCCTCATTCAGCAGCAGACGCTTGTCTAGTCGTCAGGAGTCGATGTTGTCCCAAGCTCAAATCGATCGTTCCAGCGCCGCATCCAACATTTTTGATCGACTTCTAGCCGACCCACAGCATTTCACTCGCGTTAAGGCGATCCAGTACGTGTGCGATGCATCTCTCGAGTGGGCCAAGTACAACCGTGGTATCAAGCATCTGAAGACCATGCAGCCCATACCGGACAGCATGAAGATCCGACGTCTTCGGGACGTTCGGGTTCCGGTTGTCACGTCTCACCCCGCTGTTGATATCACCATGAAGTACGACCACTGTGTCTGGATCAGTCATTACGACACCACCTTCATGACGGCAGGAGGAAACAGCGTTCCAAAGATCAGTTTCTGTTATGGTTCTAATGGTGAAAAATACAAGCAGCTGGTGAGTAGTGACGGACAGTAGTTCTGTTGAAAGGAAGCTTATTCTGTCTCCAAGTTCAAAGGTGGGAACGACGACCTACGGCAAGACGCTGTCATGGAGCAAGTCTTTGACCTGGTCAATGTTGTTCTTAGATGCGACAGGGAGACCAAGAAACGAGATCTGAAAGTCCGCGGATACACGGTCCTGCCGCTTGCAGCGCAAGCTGGTGTTCTCGAGTTTGTTGGCAACACGACGCCACTCCAACAATGGCTCGGGATTGCCCACCCAAGGCAAGCAAATTTGATGCGTGCTTCGCGCTTAGGCTGACCCCCCCCCTCCAAGGTATCGTCCCAACGATCCCAAGCACAACGACATCACTGCCGGTCTCAAACTGACCCGAGACCGTTCCCAGGGTAGGCCAGACGCGATGGTCGCACGCTTTAAAGAATTCTGGGATAAGACGGCACCCGTCATGCGCCATTACTTCACCGAGAAACACAAATCTCCCATTGCCTGGTTTGCGATGCGACTCCACTACATACGGAGCGTCGCCACCACATCGATTGTGGGCCACGTGTTGGGTCTAGGGGACCGACACGTATCCAATATCCTGATGGACAACGGGACGGGGGAAGTCGTGCACATTGATTTGGGAATTGCCTTTGACCAGGTAAGCACCCCCGCGTCTCGACGACCGCCATCGCTCATGATCGTCCAGGGAAAGGCCTTGCGCGTACCCGAACGCGTCCCGTTCCGGATGACGCGCGACATGGTCGACGGCATGGGCCATACGGGTACCCAAGGCGTGTTCCAGCGATGTGCGGAAGAAACCCTACGCGTGCTACGCGAGCGATCGGACGTCATCATGACCGTACTCGAAGTGTTCAAGCACGATCCGCTCCACTCGTGGTGCGTTGCTAATTGTCTGTGTTCTGTCGCTTTGAATGACACCCCGGCAGGACTGCGAGCGAGCTCAAGCTGAAAAAGATTCAAGACAGCACCAACGAGCCCGTCGGACGCGTTCAGGCGGAGAATTCGCGGTTTGGACTGGGCGATGACCATGATGCAGCAGTGAATGCACCCGTCAATGAGGCGGCGGACCGGGCGCTCGACTCGGTGGCTCGCAAGCTGGACAAGTCGCTCAGCGTGGAATATACAGTCAACGAACTCATTGCAGAGGCGACGGATTTCGTCAACTTGGCGACCATCTATCAAGGTACGTTGATTATCGCTGATGCCGCCACATTGCCGTCCTGATGGCACGATATGCTCCAGGTTGGAGCCCCGATTATTAGAATCAAGTTTATCGATTCTCATCGCACACTTGTATTGTTAGTCAAGTCGCTTGTCGCTTTTCTCTGTTTCTGTTTCTACTTCTAAGTATCGAGAATTACATCCGTATCGATTTAATTGCACGCCAAAAAATGGATCACTGCACATTTGGAAGACTATTCTATCAGGCTCACATCAAAAGGGTAGGTAAAAGGGCGAGCATGTAAAGGTATTACAAAGTCGAGGATATGAAGGGGAAACCCCAATCGGGGGGTGACAAGGTAACTCCAGAGGCTTTCAGGATGCTATATCAGGTAGGCATTTCAAGGAAAAAGGGACGGAACGAATGCAACGTATGAGTGAGTAGATGCAAAAAAGGAGGAACGTGGGATGTCCGAGTATTAAACATGATCCGTACCGCGAAACGAACCGCCAGCACTCGGTTACTTGGATTTTGCGATTTCACGAGCCGCCTTGATCAGCGGAGACAACGTGCGGAGGGGTTCGCAGAGCTGGAAAAAGGGATGCTAAAGCTAGTTGAGCATGGTGTCTTGGCGCCTTCTCAAACACACCCACCTCCAGTAGTTGTGATGCTGTGGGCCGCTTTTCGGCGTCCACCTCCAACGTCTTGGCCAAATAGTCACTGAACACCGGAGACAACGCCTCTGGGTTCGCAATCGTGGGTGTGCCATTCGTGGCAATGAGATACAACGCCTTGAGGGGGTTTTGGTTCAGATAGGGTGGTTCACCCTCGATCATTTCTGATGTGACGGCGTGAGATGGCCGAAGCATGAAACTGATCGGCAAACTTGCCTATGGCCATGATACCAAGACTCCATATGTCCACTTTGGGACCGTACTCTTTGCGAGTGACGACTTCTGGAGCCATCCAGTACGGTGTACCGACCATGGTCGTACGTTTTGAGTTGTTGGGGTCCGATATTTGGGCGCAGAAACCAAAGTCGGCTGGACAAGGGATAGGTGTCAGCGGGCAACTGGGGAGAGCCAACGGAGGTATTCACTGAGTTTGATATCGCCGTTCATGCTTAGCAAAACGTTGTCACTTTTGATGTCACGATGGATAACGCCATGCCTGTGCAAGTGTTCGAGACCCTGAGCGGTTTCCCTCGATACCGCCGCTATTTGTCCTTCGGTCATCAAATTGGCGGTGACGACGTCAGTTAGCGAGCCTCCCTCCATGTATTCCATGACGACCCAGAGATCGTTCTTATGGAGGAACGAGTCAATGTAATTGACGATGTTTGGGTGCCGGGAGGCTCGCATGACGAGAATTTCATTGATGATCAAATCCTTCTTGGGCTGTTTGTCGAGATCCATTTGCTTGATGGCGACAGAGAGGTTAGTTCCGACTTGGTAGGCAGTATACACGCCGCCAGAAGCACTGCGATCACATATCGTGAATGAGCTGTCACTGTCAAGGGGATGTGGCTCACCCCTGGCCAATCTTTACCAAATTGCGATAGAGCTTTGTCGGATCGGCATCAGTACATATTTGCTGCAATCGTCGGATGATGTCGTCCGAATTGTCCTTGTCCTTGTCCTTTTTCTCCCGTCGTCGGGGAGTAGCGACGCCGGCAGTCTTGGCCAAGCTGGCGGCGGCGGGACTGGGCTGCTGGGCTGCTCTCGGATCCTTTTCCCTGGTATGCTGTGCGCCTTTAAGGGTGATATCAGATCGAGAAGATTGAGAAGAGTGTTTAGAGGGTGGCTTTGCCGCACCGGTTTGAGCAGTGGCCACAGGTGCCCCGACGCTGGGAGGACGTCTTGTGCGGGTGGTGGTGTTTGCACGGCCGAGATCTTGGGGCTTGGTGGTTCGAATTGGGGTGCGCTGAGAGGTGGAGCGATCGAGTGAAGGCAAAGCGGTGGTAGGTGGGGCTGGAGCGGGGCGGTAAGAACTGGGAGATGGTGCGGAAGGAATGGATGGAGAAGGGACGAGGGGGGATGGGATGGGCTTCTTGGATGGTGGTGGGGCGGGACGCTAGAGAAGGTGTGAGCAAGGCGATAGGCGAAAGCAAAGAGTGACAGACTGCGTTCTGCAAGGCAGAATCAGGGAGGGTCTTTTGGGCGCCGATATAGGGAGTGGTCTCTACTGCGCCCATCTTATCCCAGACATCACCATGGCCTTCTTGGTAGAATTTGACAATGTCCATGACGGCCTGAGGGTTCTTTTCCTGCTCCAATCTGGAGATCCCGCTCTCCTGGAGGAGCTGTTGCCACTCTTTGGGGAGGCCGGTGAATTCGCCGGTTGATGAATTGAAGCCGACATGTGTGAGATGAACGGGATCGTATGGAGTGCTGATCTCAGGACGCTTCGAGGTGTTGAGGAAATCGGACATGAAACCCAACATGCCCTTTTTCGATTTCGTTGCCAAGGTGCCACTGCGAGATCTGGTGCCGGAAGAGGTGGTGCTGGGGGGGACCGCGGAAAGGGCATCGGTGGAGGAGGAGACGGAGGGGAGAGACTCTGCTGGATCTGGGGAGAAGGGGGAGTCGAGAGTGGTGACGGTAGCGGGTACGGAGAGACGTCTGGAAGAGGCGGTGGAGGAAGTCGGGAAGAGGTCGTTTAGGGTAGCGGTGTTGGCGCGGGAAGGACGGGGTGGAGGAGAGGACATTGTGGACGATTTTGCGGATGGTGCTGCAAAGGGGTCGTTGTCGACACGGGTGGATGGTTGGGTTGAGGATGAAAGACTGTGCTTACGGGCACGAGGCGGAGGTTTCTGGAGAGAGTTGCGGACCCTTGGGGGAGTGCGGTCACCGGGAGTCCTCGACCTGAAAGAGGGCGGAGGGGGCGGGGGCGGGGCTTGTCTAGAGGGTTGAAATGGAGGTGGATCGGGGACAGCGTTGAGGTTTGCGTCTCTGAGGAGGTCTGAATATTCCTGGATGGACTCGCGGGAGGGACGATGGTACTCGATTGTAATTTTTGACTGTCGTTGGAACTGCCTTTGATTGATGGCAGACATTGGTAGCTGCTGGGAACTCGTCCTCCCGTCTTACAGGTAATTATACAAGTTTTGACTAGTAGTACCTTGGTTACGAGGCTGTACACTTGACACACAGTAACCGCGTGTACCTGCTCTGCTAAATGAGGTATATTCACAGATATGCAAAGATCGCTGCACAGTATGCATCTCTACTGTGTCACAGTACTCGGTTGACCATCGTGCACAGAAACATGTCTACAATGCCCTTGACAGAACACCTCAGGAGATCTCCCCTCGAGTCAAACTCATCCGAGCCAAACAAACGCGTGAAACTCGATCACGACCCCCAGCCTAGCACCCGTGAAAAGGACACTGCAAAGCGCGACGCAGCCGGGTGGGCGAAATCGCGCAAAGGAAAAGAGAAGCCAACAAAAAATGCCGGTCGGCGTCGTGGCCCACGTCATCCTGAACCCTCGGCGGCACCCACGAGCGAGGACCAAGAAGGGCCAAAACCACCCAGGTTACCCAAGCGCATGACAGCGTTGCTCCTTGGCTTTTGTGGTGCGGGATACAGTGGCATGCAAATGTACGTACAAACATCCGAGTGGAATGGCGTTTCTGAGACTCCTTGGACAAGTCAACCGAATGTCAGGACCATCGAAGGCATCTTGTTCGATGCCCTCGTGCGTGCAGGTGCCGTGTCCAAGGACAATGCCGATGACCCTACCAAAGTGCTCCCCCGTCTACACCCGCCGGTCGGTAAGCTAAGCGTCGTCTACAGGTCAATCTCGGACGAGCAGCCCGGACAGATGCAGGCGTCCACGCGGCAGGCAATCTCGTGTCCATCAAGCTGATCCTCAACATTCCGGGTGTCCAAGACTGGGTGTCTCGTATCAACCAAGAACTCCCCCCGGAAATACGCGTATGGGGAAAAGTACGTGCGCTTTCCTTCACATCAAATTCAGTGGTAACGGCGGCC
Source organism: Zangia roseola (assembly GCA_038090095.1). Lineage (NCBI taxonomy): Eukaryota > Fungi > Basidiomycota > Agaricomycetes > Boletales > Boletaceae > Zangia > Zangia roseola. Next base: position 32,539 of record JBBPMD010000094.1, read on the forward strand.
AACAGGCCCGAGTTCAGGGTGGATTCAATGCGCGACTGTATGCGTTTCCTTTTGCTATGGTTTCTGATGTTCATCGAATGCCCGCAGATCTTGCGATAGCCGCAAGTATACTTATTTCTTCCCTTCTTATCTATTGCTTCCTCCGAAACCAAATTCGGCGTTTGTGCGTAGCCAATGTGCTGCTGCCACCTCTAGTGATGACCCGCGGCATTCCTTCTGGAATGTTGATTCTTCCAGTCCAGAAGAAGACCTTGTTCGAAAGCGACAATGGAGGGTCAGCGCGGACGACGTGGACAAGTTGCGGGCCATCGCAAAGAAATTTGAGGGCACTCACAATTTTCACAATTTCACGGTCGGCCGTGACTTTTCAGATCGTAGCAACCAACGTAACATGATCAAAATTCAAGTGAGATTTCCCCTAACATCGATGCCGTCCTTCTCGGCTAATCTTTGAAAGATTGCGGATCCCGCGGTGTATGGTGGCACGGAGTGGATCAGTGTGCTGTTTCATGGGCAGAGCTTTATGCTACACCAGGTATGTTCTCTCACTGTGATCCGCAAATGCCGGTTTCGTGTATTCAAGTCGAGGCATAGATCGTGAGTTGGCCGTGATCATCGTGATCTCGCTCTAACTACAACACAAGCGCAAAATGATGTCCGCCCTCGTCCTATCTTGTCGGACCGGAACACCGGCCGAAATCTTCGACGAAGTAGCCTTTCACCACTCCTTCCCGGGACACCCGTCTTACTGAACGCATGCCAGCTCTACGGTCCCCGGATGGTCCTCGTCCCCAAAATACCCGCCTTGGGGCTTCTTCTCGAGTACCCTATCTTTGACTCGTACAACCAAAAAGTCGGCACGGCCAACGAACGGGAAAAGTACGACCCCTCTCACGTCGATTATCGTCCCCCGATCGATTTCGAGCAATACCGAGAGACGATCGACGCGTTCAAGCAAAAGTTCATCTACGAAGACATGCGCGCCACGGAGGATCGGTATGGCATGTACGCGTTGCTTCTCGCTCAAAAAAGTGCAGAATTGGTTGACGGGAATACTATAGATTCGACGCTTGGATTCGCTACGTGGACGGTTACGAGGGGGACGATTTGCTGTATCTGAACCCAAGGGGCATCATTCCGGCAGCGGCGGTCATGAAAAAGGACGTCAAGAAACGGCCCAAGCCCTTCAAGGAGAACAGACGTTTCGACGTGACCAACATAAAAGTGGATGCACCGCCACTCGAGGAAGAGAGCGAATCAGAAGAAGAGAAGATGAGCAAACCAGCACTGGAGGACATGGAGGGGTAGAACGCGACGTCCGATTAGACTATTTGATACACTAGATACACCGCTCTACGCGTCACGACTGGAACTTGCGCATCGTCTGAATCTCGTCTAGCAGAGCCTGCAACCGATCGTCCTCGATCTTGACCAGACTGCTCACGTTCATCAGCCACCCCCTCGCCGGTGTGTAGACGACGTACCTCGGTATGACGCTCTTGGACTCTTCCGCCGTTGCGGGACACAAGTTGGCGATTTGCGCCGTCTCGAACTGGGTCAGCGCGGGCTCGCGACGGAGCGTCCTGGACAATGCATACATCAGCCGTCACGATAGCGTGTCATGTGGCCACTCACTCTCGAACCGCGCTGGCCGAGTCGGTCGTGCTAAACTTGGCAAACGTCTTGACGTACTCGAGCGTTTTGTTGTACACCCTACGATGAGAAACGCGTTGAGATGGACTATACGCGGTGGGCGATCTGGTACGTACGCGGTGTCCGGTGCATCCTTGTCCCTGTTCTCGAGGAGGTACTTGACCTCTGATATGAGCAAACAACCGGCATTGTTGAATTCTGCGATAGATTAACAAAAATGGGTTGAGACGATAATGTCAGACACACCAGCTCCGAGTTTCAGTGCAGATGCATCCTCCTCCTCTGCATGCGCCCTGTGACGCAAACGCGTGGTCATAATCAAAGGTGTTTGTTTGGCAAAAGCTTCTGAAACAAACAAGACTTCTCGTCTCAAAAACGATTTATTATATGTTTACAGACATTTTATGTTATATCTAGTTGTAGTGAAGACAGTTCGATCCTCGCGTGCACGAGCCACAAAATTGACAGCATTGGAACCTTGACTGGCATAAACATCAAACCCCTGGGAGGCGCTGTTTCATGGAGCGTTTCAACGATTTGCAAATATACCACAACAGATGGAAACTCACCCAAGTCTATCATGTGGCCAATGCCACAGGAGCAGCACCATTGGCTGCGTTTACAGGGCCACCACTATCATTTTCCTTAGCCGGAAGCAACGCGACTTTGTCAACCAATATCGGGTTGGCGACAACCTCCCCACGTAATAGCTCCTTGTCCTTGCCATCACCCTTGTCCTGTTGGTTCGGGCTCGGCGCCACACCAGCCTTCCAGGCACCACCTTTGGGACCGACATTCTCACCATTCCCTTTTGTGGACGGCCATTCGGGTGCACTCTCAGATTCATCCAACTTGCCTGTGGTATTGGCAGCCGTAGTATCCATGGTAGGACTAGAGTGGTTCACAAGGGCATTTCCCGTCCCGTTAGTCCCTGGCATAAGTATGGAGCGGGTAGATGACGAATTGTTCCACACTCCCGCTACAGGCACACGCTTCTCCGCCATAGCGTTCCCCGAGAGTGGTGGGAAGTCTGTCGGTTGAGGTGGAGGTGGAACTTGCTGGTTCCGTTGTCCATTGGCACGTGCAGGTGACATGTTTCGAGAGTTTGCGGAATGATCGTGATGCCGATGAGTAGCATGTAAAGTGGGCTGGGGCTTAAGACCGACAGCCCAATCAGGTCTCGCAGGGAGAGGGTGTTGTGATGATGTTGACGTGTACGTTCTCCGCGAAGACGATGACGTAGAAGATGACTAGGAAAGTAGGATCACATTAGTCAATTTGCCGCAAGATACGTCACAAAGTAAAACCACAAAAAAAAACAACTCACGGCTGAAGACGAAGCTTCGTCACTAGCTGGTATTCTAGGACCAGTATTTCCATTCATTGTTCCGGGATGTCTTCTTACCGTTGAGCTTAGACGCGGTCCTACAATCTCACCACTCCCATTAGGTCTGCCCCCATTGCCGTTCACTCCGAATCCACCCATACCAATCCCAGGACCATAACTCCACGCACTCCGAGCAGGCGGTGCTCCTCTAGGCTTAGGTGCCATCGTGGGGGACTGTTGACCGATAACTCCGGGATACGGACGGTTGGCAACATATGGGTCGTGTGCTCCATTATATTCGGGAGAGTACGGTGTCTGGTTCTGTGCCGCAGATGACGACGGATGCATCGGATGCATCGGGTGAGGTGAGGGATAGTAGGGCACCGGGTAGGGTCCATAGGGAGGGACGGGAGTTGTGTAAGTCGAATATTGGGAAGCGGGGGGAGCGATGGGAGGGCTGGGGGCGGGGATGGGTCGGTGCTGAGTAGTAGGGTGGGTAGGTGGTGGTGAATGCCATGAATAAGGAATATAAACTCCCTGATGGTGAGGTGTTTGAGACGGGTAAACGTCTGGATTAGGGGGACTACCAGGATCTGCACCCTGGAGGGAAGCCTGGGGATGAGGGTAAGGGTATGCTGCATAGTAATGATAGGGAGGGATGAAATTTGGAGCAGTGGGAGCTGGTTGTGGGTATGCATACATGTATGGGTTACCATAGCCAGGAGCCGAAACGGGTGCCTGTGAAGCATCATAAGGCACAGCAGCCGGCGAGGGCTCGTATAACGTGGGGTATTTAAAAGATGATGGCGAGGGCGCTCTTGAACCGCGGGAACTGTTTGACCCATTGAAGCTTGGTCCAGTCGAACGAAGACTCTTCGAAGATGAGCCGTTGGAGCGACGACCATCCTTTTTATCTCGTACTACTGGCCCGGACCATTCGCTCTCCGTTGTTGGCGAGCTCACCGAGTCATCCATATCGCCCATGCTGCTGGTTTCACATGCACTCGTGACCGAACCTGACGTGAGACTGACCGTAGAAGAGCTCGCGCTGATGTCCTTTTCCTTTCCTCTTCCCTTCTCGTCAAAGTCCATGAAAATCCTGGAACGAGCCTCGTTATAGGCGGCTTCTCGTTCGGCAATTGTTTTAAGCTTCTTGCTGCTCCCAGTAGCGTTACTCCGCCCGCCCAAGCTTCCAGTCTCGGATGGCTCTGGATCCGAGAGTTCGGCATCTTCACCGGCGACGGAGCCTGCTTGCGAATGGGGTTTTGGACGCTGGCGGTCATTGTGAGTTCGCCGCATGATTTTAAACGTGGGTTGTGTGGGTGATTGAGCGGGGACAAGTTCTGCAATACGACGGGTAGGACTGGACACGGACTGTGTGAGTGATGGGAGGACGACTGAGCTGCATTACACGACGCTTACATTCTGCTCTCTGGAGTGATTAGTACGCTGATAACTTTGGTAACGGAGTCGGTTTCCGGCGCCAGCTTGTGATAAGTGGAGCATCTGTGCACGAGAAGCCTTTGATATGAAGTGTTTGGCATCAGATCGATGCGAGACCTGTGGAATTGATGTGGTTAGGAAATGGAATGAAAAGGTCCAAATACCGCCCGAGATGGAAGGGAATGAAAAGGACGGAGGGGTGGGAGAGCGCGAGGAGCCATGGTTGCATAGGGGATTGAGAAAACGAACCTGCGATCGTTGATTAAACCTTCCATCTGCTCGCCGAGCTTCAGGACGTATATCCTATCTTTACTTTTGAGGGCCTCGACGATTTGAGGATCGACGTCTGGGGATGTACAGACATTATTACTGCCCGTGGAGTCGAAATCAGGCAAGGGCTCTGAATCAGAGTGAGAGGGAGAGTGAGCGCTTGGGATGTCTAGTACGGAAGACGAGAGGGGGAGGGGAGATGGGTAGGGATCTGGTTTGGGTGGGTTTGGCGTGGCGGCGGTTGGGAGAATGGGGAGTGAGGAGAAGGACATGGTGGAGAAGGCGAGAAAAGGGCAATCAAGGCTGGCGCACGACCTGGTTAAAGGACATGAGGGAGAGAAAGAAAGAAAGAGAAGCGATGGCGACTGACCAGAGGATTCGCAGTTAAACGTGAGCTTGTCGTGGGAGGTGGTCTAATCAAAGTCTGGTCGCATCCTTGGTCTAGGGGGAGAAATCTCAAAACTATCAAAACTCTCCCTGCTCTCTCGTGGGAACACCCTGGCAGTGCAATTATATTAATGTCCACTGTCTACATGTACACTACTCTAACGCGATAGTCCCTCCGTCGTCGGCGGGTAGATAACTTGATAGATGTTGAACCCGAGGCTGCACAAGCACCGTCAGCATGGTTTACCCTCTTGTTTATTCCAACGTACCAAAACACAAAGACGCAGCATCCGTACAGGAATAACGCCACTGCACTCCGCCTCAGCGACTTGCTGATGCTCGGGTCCTCCTTGGCGAGCTGCGCAAACCCTCAGAAAACCCGCTAAAGAATTGCGTAAGAATACCTTACCTTCCAGAAGAAGATCCCAGGAAGTATGAACGATATCGTCGTCGACCCGGTAGACCCAACGAACGATAAAACTTCCCACACCGACGAATCAGCGCACGCTGTAGAACCACGCTCCGAGCTACTTACCCATCTGCAGGTTGTTCACATTGTAGGCAATCATGAAGCCGAACACGACGATTGCCGCGGTGAGGAGCGCATGCTTCAGGAATGGCATGTCTCCATCTCCGTGTTCATCTAACTCTTCGTCTTCCGCCGATCTTTGCTTCACATAGGTCCCCGAATGGAAAATCTTGTCCAAACAGTTGCGGCATGGATGCACCTGCAGAGGATAGGACAACATGATAAGGATGACAATGGCCAACTGTCCAACTGCAATGAACACTGAAGTAGAAGGATACATCGCAACAATGTTTGCCCCAACCTAAACACACATCATGATTAGCCAAAAGACATAAAATCGGATCGTTGACTGACGTTGGATCCAAAGGTCAGGTAACCGAACACCCCGATGATCTCGTACATGATCACGGCAGCTCCAATGGAGGTGCCAATGATTGTATTAAGGCGCTGCTGCGAGTTACTCCGCAGCTCATTGTAGATGGGGAATATCTGAGGTAGCCATGAACACCGCGTCAAAATCAACAAAATCAGCGACTCACGTTCTGTGCGCAGGTGAACCCAAATACTTGCACAGGGAACGTAGATACAAAGCTGGGTGTGAAGTGCACCAAATAGACTTCGCCCCTGGGCGGAGTCCCCTTGAGCGGCCGGAAATAGCATGTGATGACAATGATGACAAGGTATACTGTTAAGACCACGTTTTGGTCAAGGGCGATAAGGAACCAACGGTGTGGTACCCACCGACAGAAAAGATTGCAACGTAACTTGCATGTCTAAAGCTGTTTATCTTGCGAAGGAACGAAAGGGGTGCAAGTAATAGCATAACGAGTGTAATCCAATTGTGGCCAGACAGGGCCCAATCAGGGGGATTCGTGTCCGGAGAAGTCAAGTCGTGATACAACGACGCGACAACATTGGGTAGCAACGACTTGATGATGATCAGATAACTGGCAACGGTAGACATGACACGACGGTAAACTTCCCGCATATTGCCACTTACCTGACAGAGACACCGAAACACTTGATAGCAATGGCGGCATCAAAGAAGAGAGCAGCTTGAGGGAACGTGATTTCAGCGACAGCAAAGAATGAACTTCGCCGGTGTGGGGTAAAGCGTGCACAACGGGTGAGTAAGTACAAGCCAAAGCCGCCAACTGCACCAGAGAATGCACATGTGATCACTCCTGGGATGATACCTGCCGACGCCATGGCCTAAAGGGGGCATAAGAATACGACTTTGAGTAAGGAAGAATCAGGGAACAGACCAGAGGAAACGTTAGCATACCTAAACGTTGGGCAGAGTCAGTCACATCGGTCGCACGACAGGCAGAAAATGACGCACCACTCCCCATGATGGTGTTCGACAGGTTACTGACAGAGCTCATGATGCTTGCGTGACCTTCTCTAGGTTTCGGGACACCCAGCAGAGCAGAGTCCTCGTCATCTTCTGTACCATGATGGACGGTGTCTGGGACACGCGTGCTCACGGCACCGTACGGTTGCGTCATCTTGAGAGAAAAGAACGCAGGGAAATAGCACAAATGGCTACTCCAGAGAGGTCGATAAGGAGTGTCAAGTTCCGTGCGCCACCTTCTCACGCCGATAAATGTTAAACCGAGCAAGACAGTCGTAAGGGTAGATCATACAATGTACTAATAGGTATCGCAGAGCAAAGAACAAAAGTAACAAAACACGACGGATAAAAGGCTTAAAATACATCGCAAATTAATGAAGCATCCTTCATTAACAGCAAAGCGAAAATCATAGTGAGAGTTGAGGAAGAAATGCCTGCATGTCGATCTCAACATCGAATCCTACTATGTCCACTACCCAGTCTCCCGGCCTGTCTTTCCCGCTGACGGGCTTGCATCCGTTGATCCCTCAGGGTGGCCATCATCTGTTTTGCAACAGGCGACAGCTCCGACGAAGATGCAGGTGAAGGTGGCTCCCGCAGATGTGGCCCAAACAGTCGGGCCGGGGTCACAGGTTGAGGAAGTCGAGATGGGGTTTCGTTGTCCTTGCTACGAATCGCATCGCCTATCGGCTGCAAAGGAATGACTTGTCGACCTATGACGTGACTATGCCTTGATTCCGTGGAGCTACTTGAGGAACCTGATGCCGATCTCAATTTGGGTATCTGAGAATGCATTTCGCGTGGATGAATGGGGGTAGCATCGGTGTATTTGTTATCAGTGTTTGGCATCTCATTCAAGACGGACTGTATGGAAAGAGGTCGCTCCGTCACAGGATGGGAGTCGTCGTCACCGCAAGGAAGCCCAATACTCTGCCGAGAGAGTATTATAGAAGAAAAGCGAGGGTCATGAGGACCACGTATACTTTTTCCAGTATGTTGCGAGACGACGCCTGGTGCGGGTGAGGACCCCTTATCCGAGTCCACACGGTGGGATGGCAAACATACTATCGGAGATGGCGGAGAAAAACGCAGCGGACTAGTAGGTGTAGAAGGCTGCGGAATATAGGTGCAGCTACGGCGGAGGGGGGTATGAGAATGTTTGGTATCGCTAATTGAAGATTCGGCGGAAAAGCGTCGAAAGTGGGGTGTTGTCATCTTGGGCTGGGGAAGTTTGGAAACCGGACTAGCATGAGCCCTCTTCTTGTCGCCAAGGAACCCGAATATCTGGGAGGCTCGTTGGGGTGTCATGGACTTCCCGCGCGGCGAATCGGGTGTTCGAGAGTGTGCAAGGTCGGTAGACATACTCAGTTCCACTTCGAGTGAGGAGAAGGTTTGCTGATTGGCGGCTGAGGTATCGCATTCATCAATGGAGAGCACAGTTTTCTCATCGGTAGAATAGGTGTGAGGGAAATGAATATCCGCGGGGGTCTGAGGACCAATAGAGGATATTGAAGAATTGCAGTCAGTCTCACTAAGGTCTTATTAATTTCTGTGGGACAATGGAATGTAAATTGAAACTGACCCAAGAAATTTTTCTGCCCAAGATATGTCACCCTCGGTGCCGTTTCTTAGATTTGGTGAAGAGGGATGTCCAAGTAACTGTCGTAAAGTAGACCCCGTGCGACACCTTTGAACACGGCCCTCCTTCTGAGATGAAGGGGTATTCGAGAAGACAGCAGAGTTGAGGTGACCTTGGTCATCGTAGTGGTGTAGGAGACTTGCCACAGAAGGATCCTGACGGAGGAGTAACAAACGACTGTTGTCTCGCGGTGTGATGGGTACACTCTTGGAACGACGGCGGGCCGCATCAGTGAGTGACCGTTTGGGGGTACAACTCACATCCATTGGCGGGTACGCATTCGGGAATTCGGTACGGCTGTGAACTGTCCGACTACGAATGGTCACAGAGTAGGTGCTCCGAGCAGAAACGCTAGCGATGGTCGTAGACGATGACTTTGGCTGAGGAACGACCGAATCGATAAGGTGCGCTTAAAAATAGAGATGTCCATAATCGAACTGAATGCGAGATGCGGATACGGATGAACTCACGGAGGGAGGACAGAGAATTGACGCCAAACTGTGATTCTGGTGCGCACCGGCCGGATGAGGAGCGCAAGAGGCGGCTGACTGCTGCCTCTGTACCATCTTCTTGACATGGCTCGAGGTGGTCCTGGACAAGAGGGAAAGATACAGAGGTACAAGGATCCGCTGCTGACTGTTTCTTGAACTTTTTACTACCGATTGAGAAGAATTTCTTGAATAAACCCATTGCAGATATATAGTCGTGTCGAGTCGTAAATGGCAAAGTACACGCGCTGGGCGAACCAGGTGTTAATGAGCGTAAGATCGTAGCAAGAGGGAGGAGAAATCTCAACTACAACCAAACAAAGGACAAAATAACGCGTCGGTTACCAAGTCACGTGTTGACAATATCCGCATTGAGTCCGCACAGTGACACGCTCCCCTTGATACGCTCCAGGGTCTCTTCATTGCACTCATCTACACGATGCCCCTCTCTCTGGAAGTCGTAGGCAGCACAGTTCGCGATTTTTGTATGCTAGAGCGCAACTTTTTATCGTACTTCAAGTTGGTACTGCTGATGATGCTTCTGTCATCATCTGCTTTATTCGGAACACGGCTCCCTGGCCCTCCTAGTAGTACCGGAGGAGAGACCGTAGGAAAATTTGGGCTCCCTGTGGCGATATTGCAGCTTCTTGCAGCTTTGGTTGCCATCGCTGCCGCCATCTGGGAGTACCAAAGTGGAGTAAAAGACTTGCTGAGAGTGAGAGCCTTCCTTGCTGTGAAAAGGTGAACACCTAGTGCCAGCTGTTGCGCTGCAATCTCATAAATCCTCGCAGAGTACACCTTCCCCTGATGATGTTGATGACTGCTCTCATCGTCACGACGTGTGTTATTTATCTTGTGGATAGCTCATGAGATGGGAATGTATGTACTAATGTAGTATATCTGTAGTACTGAAACGAAACAAGTCCGACTCGATCAGTAGAAAATACCCACTGGCTCTTTGTTCGGTTCTCTTCCCTTCTTTCCCTTCTCCTCTTCCCAACCATGAAAATCAGTAAGAAGATCGAACAGTCCACAAAGGAGGGTAAAATTTGGTGGTCCTTTGAATACTTCCCTCCTAGGACAGCTCAGGTCTCGTCAATTCGCCTCCCGTGTTTCATTGTCCTCACCCTCTGCTAGGGTCTCCAAAACCTGCTCGATCGTATAGAGCGCATGCGAGCGTTGGGCCCAGAATTTATTGACATCACTTGGTAAGCCTCCTCTTCTGTTCCGCTCGAAGAAAGCGCTCACTCGCTTGCAGGAATGCAGGTGGCCGCACGTCCGATCTCACATCGGAGATGGTCAAGACGTGTCAGGGCCTTCTTGGCATTGAGACTTGCATGCACTTGACATGTACGAACATGCCACGGGAAAAGGTCGACATCGCTCTCGCGGTAGGTCATGTTCGAAAGTCAGATCTCTGTCTCCGCAACTCAAGGCATTCACATAGGAAGCAAAGCAGCATGGGTGCCGGAACGTCCTTGCCCTCCGTGGGGACCCTCCCGCAGGTAAAGATGAATGGGAAGCGGTCGAAGATGGTTTCGTCCATGGGATCGACCTAGTCAGACACATCCATAAGGATTACGGTGACTACTTCGACATAGCGGTCGCCGGCTTCCCCCAAAACCAACTTCTCCCGCCGGAAGAGCGCGAGCTCGAAATGAAGTATCTCAAGGAGAAGATTGACGAGGGTGTAGATTTCATCTTTACCCAGATGTTTTACGACGTCGATATCTTTATCGACTGGGCCAAAGCTGTCAGAGCAGCGGGAATCACTATTCCCATTGTTCCTGGCATTGCTCCAATCCAGACATGGAACGGCTTCTTGAAAGCAACAAACCTTGCAAAGACCAGAATTCCTCAATCCGTCATGGATGCTTTGGAGCCTCACAAGAACGACGACGAAAAGGTCAGGGAGATAGGTACAAAGCTGGTCGCAGAGATGTGTCGCAAAATCCTCGATGCAGACCTCGGTATCAAAGGACTTCACTTTTACACCATGAATCTGGAGAGGGGTACCAAGATGTTACTCGAGGAGCTTAACTTAGTTCCACGAATTGAAACGATCAAGCCCCTACCGTGGAGACAAGTACGTCGTCAGTCCCACCTCCATACATTCTAATTTAAGCATTTTCGTTAGTCTCTCACACCTCATCGTCGACAAGAAAACATCCGACCAATATTTTGGGCAAACCGGGCCAAGTCGTATTTGTCGCGCACTGAAAACTGGGACGAGTTCCCTAACGGACGCTTTGGTGATGCCCGGAGTCCTGCATATGGTGAATTAGACGGCTACGGCGTCTCTCTGAAACAGACGGTGAGTGACCTCCATGTGGTTTTCCTTGAATAAGCTTAAGCTTATTCGACCGTTGTAGAAAGAGGAAGCGTTGAAACTTTGGGGTGAACCTCAATCGTTTTCTGATGTTGCCGAACTGTTCGCTCGGTTCTGCGAGAAGCAACTCTCGGCACTTCCATGGTCAGATCAGGTCGTTTCGTCAGAGACGGCTGTTATTGCCTCAAACCTAGCGAAGATAAACCGGCTAGGATTCTTGACTATTAACTCGCAACCTGCTGTTAATGGGGCGAATAGCAATGATCCACAGTTTGGCTGGGGTCCTAGCAACGGTTACGTCTATCAAAAGGTCAGTAGAATCTACCCTACTCCTTTTGTACAGCAATGGAGGGTTTATGAAACTAAACTCAGGCATATCTGGAATTCTACGTGAATGGTGACTTGTTAGAGTTGCTTATCTCCCAGATTGAGCTCGACCCCAACATGACATACTATGTTACCAACAAGCAAGGCGACCTACGTACAAACACTCACTCAGATGGTCCGAATGCTGTCACCTGGGGTGTTTTTCCCAACAAGGAGATCATCCAACCCACCGTCGTCGAGGCTATCAGCTTCATGGCATGGAAGGTGCATATTCAACTCTATCTTTAGGGTTGATGAATTCGGGCTCATCGACGTTTCAGGACGAAGCTTTCGAGCTAGGTTGCAAATGGGCCTATGCGTACGATGCTGGTTCACCGTCACGCAAGCTCATCATGAATATCATGGATAATTCTTACCTCGTGAACGTGGTCCACAACGACTTCAAGGAACCGGATGCTATATTTGTCCCCTTTTTCAAGGCTGGCGAAGAGTACGCGGTGTCACACCTTCACGCAGTAACGGCGAACGGTTTCGTGAACTAAGGTTCACTTTGTCTACATTTTCCGTTCTGTTCGCATTCGGCGAACTCCATTGGTATGATCCAACTCACTGCATTCATTTTCATGATAGTACGGGTTCAACCCCCGTACACAGACACACTGCATATTTTATGATATCCTCTGTATCCTCCTCATTTTGCATCAACTGCTCCCTTGTATCACTGATTCACCACTGCATCAACTGCTTTACACCTTTACATCCTTGCACGTTGTCTCCAATATACATTCCCTGGGACGACAGAATCACGTACCGTAACAAGCGAGTAATAGTAAAATCCGGCTTTTAACTACTGTGTGCTTCGCGTGGTCGCAGCAGCATTATTACATTCCAGGAATGAAAGTTTCACAGCTAGGCCACTACAAACATTTAGAGCAAATCGGAGAAGAAAAAGTCGGCGTTGGAAGGAGGAGGGCCTGCCACCAGTCCACTGGGTATATCGACTTTTTCCCCTGTGAGGTCTGCGACGAACGACTATTGAGTCCCAAAAAATGTACTCAAAACAGAGCACAAAATAACGTACCGAGAAGTTTGATTTTCAAGCCGATCTCTGTGAGTGCTCTGATGTAACCAGCGGTCTCGTCGGAAGTGACGTGTCCGCTATCTCGTCGGAGCATGTTCAGGCCATCCGTCCAATCAGCCCATGTCGATTGGTCAGTGGAAATTTGATCCGCCAACGAGCCTTCGGTCACCGTCAACAGGGAAAAAGAAAGCGGTGACGGCGTTTGAGAAGTGGGCAGATCGACGTGGTTATGCAAGGTGCTCGAAGAAGGAAAACATGTGCCAGTTGCAATCTGGCTGATCGCGGCAATCTCGATGCGATCTGGAAGGTCTTCTAGTCCGCTCCGAACCTCGAACTTGGTGGCGCTGTCTACGTAGTGTAGATATTTGTAGCCATTGTCCTGAATGCCTCGTGAGTCCAAAGTAAAAAGATGAAGCATGGACGGAATCCTACTAGGCGCATGAATCTCCAGGGTGCGTTCGGCCGCTTGGGGGCCCCTGTCTGAGCTGGGGGAACTCCAATGATAAACCAGGCACCCTGCAATAGACAGTGTATCCGTTGTTGACGAACAAACTCTGCAGATTCCCTCATGAGCTTCTCCTTCAGGTTCCTGGCAGACGTGAGCACGGCGCTCCGAGCCCGAAGTATGAGGTACGTACCGGACTGGCACCTTGTTCAACACGTCGTCTTCTGCTTCTAGCTCCTGCATCTGTCGATCCCGGACTGCGCGATACTCGCATTCCAAGAACTCCTGTTCAAGTGTATGCCAAGGTTTCGCATTCTCTCGCTGGAGTGCTACTTTGACCCTTTTCAATGACCATTCGTCAAAAGATGTACCAAACGGCGAGACAGCAGACCTACTGGCTTCGAGTTAGTGCCACGATCCGACTAAAATCATCACTAGCAGATCCACTTTCGCTCCACATTCGCAAGAAGAAATGCATTGCCAATGTGTGAACTTTGTAGAAATTGAGGAAGAATGGCTGGAAGGTCGTGGGGGTCGAGTCTATAAGACTGGTCAGACTTGTAAGGTGATGAACCAGAAAAAAACATATGCACAGGCGGGTGCGAAAATGGCCCAGTGCTCGGAAAGTAGCTCAACGATCTCGTTCGATGCCCTGGCTATAGGACAGCGGCGTTCGTTCGGTCGACTTAATTGCTCTAGAACGACCTGATGTCTGACGTGAGCAAAACCCCTCAAAGGAATCCAACTGTATATACCTTCGAAAAGAACTCTGAGTCATTCCGGACAAAGTGGAACAGACAATCCAGACCAAGAAAGCCGGCTTCCTGGAACTCCTCGATGACATTTTCGCTAGAGAATCCAAGTTTTCTCCATTTGACTCTCCGCCCGTCAGGATCGATCTCTTCATGAAGTTTGCTGCTATCCCAGATGTATTGAAGCAGAGGGTCATGTGTAGGCTCTGCCTCAGGTTCTACCAACGTTGTTTTCTTCCGATAAGTTACGCGAATCATGTTTGCTTGGAAATCCAGAATAGAGGACGTCAGATCGTCAATAACGTGAGATGTCATAAGACGCTGAAAGCGTGGTTCAGCTTGTTACCTGAGATGAATGTAGAACAGACTTACGATGACGGCCTTTCTAACGTTCAATTGTTCAAGTTCAGAGATGAACTCGTCCCACCTGGCATCACTGACATGAGACAAAAGTGAATTTATCAGCATCAAACTACATAAACAGTGAGCCTGTGGATCTATGACAATAACCGAGAGTGTTACATGCCTGTTTAATGCCATAGCGGTATCGGCACTTCCTAAACGACTAATAACGGTCTCCAAAGCCCCCTTTCCTCTTTGCATCTGCTCGAATACACGCTCGAATCCGAACCTGTAGACTGAGTCTGGTAGTAGCTGAGGTGGGCTCCTACTTGAACTAGCCAGGAGTGGACCTGGCGCGTTTGTGGGATCAGCTTCAACGAGCTTCTTTAAGATCGCCGTCGCAGGTCGACAGACATTGATGAGGGAATGCGGTGACGCAAGTATCTCCACTATTTGGAAAATGAACTCGTCGTTGAGCGTGGACCAACCATACTCCAGGTCCATCAAATTTTGCACCGCGGCAAGAGCATACTTGATGCAGGATTGGCCGGAGATGAGCATGGTTGCGAGATGAACTACAGAGACTCACTGCAAGTGTGTTTCCATGTTCAGTATAAATGACATGGACAAGGGCTTGGAGGCCGTCACGATTGAGAAACTCTTGTGCGAACTTTTCTTCCTAGGGACCATTAGCCAGGCTAATGGATAGAGGATGAGGAGCACACTTTGATAAATTTTTGCAACGAGAACAGGGATAATTTCAGAGTCTTTTCGTCAGGATATGTGAGTTTCTGGACAATCTCTGCAGCCTCGATGTGAGAGGCGTTAACTAGCCTAGGATGGAATATGTGAAGGTGAAGACTTTGGCCATATCAAGGGGAAAAGAGAGACCTTAAATGAACTTTGTTCTTGATCTTCTTTCTGAGATTATCGTTTGTGACAAGTTCGTCGGTGTCACGGTCCCTCAAAGCGAAATGGGTCGCTGGGTCGGTGACCTTGAGGTTGACGCAAAGCTGACGAACGACGTCGTCGACGGTTAGAGTTGGATCGATGCGAGCTCGAACGGTGACACCCTCTTTGGTGGTGACGTTGTTGGTCGGGACGAGCCCTCCGGCGGATCCCTTTGGTATTAGTGACCCGTTAGTGGCAGAAACGCTGCCACTAGGCATGGTGCGGTGACGAAGAGAGAATAATCGGGCGAACTACCCGCGTTCTTGGATGCTACGAAAGATGGTGGTGTCAGAAAGACTTGAATCATGACAAGTGAATGATCAGAAAGCATGAACTGTCGTCTTTTTCGTGCGAGTGCAGAACCCACAGATCCGACTGACGTGCAAATACAAGAAACTCATCATCTAGAAATAATTTTGAATGAGCAGCTTACCGGGCAAACGAGTGTGCTGAGGGAGCGGACGACTTGGTGGATCGGCAGTAAGTAAGCGTGAGATGAGTCTACTGAATTTTGCGCGGCTGACTTGTCCAACATGCACTACCATGTAGTCCTCCAGATGGCGCCCTCACCCAGCCTCCATGAACCTCAAGACACCCCGCCCGAGGCCTCTCAGGCTCGTTCAGCCCACCGAGTCGCGTCGCTATATCATTCTTGACACCCATTCGACTTTGCCTTCTCCAGCGTATCCGTTTGAGCGACAACCCGTCCTCCAAGAGGACCACTCCGTGTGGCAGGTACGCGTACACATTCAATGTTTGCCGACTTGCGCTTTTCTTTGTGCAGTTGTTGCATTCTCCGCCGCTTGTCCAGGTTCATCCCCAGAGGACGGTCAATCACTCTGTAGACAGCCGCCTCCATCGCGACTCTTTTCACTCTTCAAGGTCGTCTCGTTCATTGACTCCCCCGATCAGTCCTCCAGTATTATCGCCATGCGAGCAAGATACAGAGCATTCATATAAACGTCATGGAAGGACTTTCGCCCTTGTCCCCGTACAAGTGAACGGGGAGCATGTGTTCACTCACATCGCCGTGAACACACCAGACCCCAAGCAACATTCTGGCCGCTCTTCGGTTCCACGAGAGGAAGTCGGTCTCCCAGAGGACATGCGAGACATGTTGCGGCAGCTGGACGACTTGGCAAGCTGGGTGAAAGCAGCCTCTTCGACGTCAGCTGTCCAAACGGCTCGCCCCACTGGACACCCAGCGACAGTGCCTCAGCATCCAAGCCGAGGATTTCTGCCCGACAAAGGGAAGAATCGCTTGCTATCGACTGGCCTGCCTTGCGATATTCCTCGGAATCTCGCCGTACGCACCTCTTCCAATCCCCTTCCGGTGTTCAACTACCCACTAAGCCTCTAGGAGTCTTCAAGTAGCGCAGGTGATCCCACCATCATCTCCCCTGATACCGTCAGTCAATCAGAAGGGTTTATATACATGCCCACTGTACGCGCAGCCTCTTGCGTCTCTGAGATTCTGTTGCATCCCCTGACGCTCTCAATCACCTCTCGTATAGTGCGATACTCCTGAATTTCTCGTGGGCAGTTCCAGTTCTCCGATTGCGTACCCGGTTTGCGGTTACTCCAGTCATCCTTCTCGGTGTCCTCCTCACCACCTGGGTCCAACCCATGACATCCCGCATCATCGTCGTTTTCTTGAGCGCCGATCTGCTCCTTGTCCCCCGCCAATTTCTCCACTGATTTCTCCACCATTGGGAAAGACTTCCTTCAAGGCCCTGTTCCAGCGTTCGAGATGTAATACTACTACAGCATCACGTCCGAGCATTCCTTCGAGTCATGTGCCTGTTGAAAACGCGTTGCGCCAGGGGAAGAGGATACGTTTGCCATGGCTGAGGATCTGATGTATTGCTGTATCAATAACGGGGTATTGTATGTCACACATGTATCCGGATTGTCATCTCATCTTTGACTTGGATTTGAATGATAGTTGAGTTTGCGCAGGCCCTCAACTTCCATGAATGCAGTCAGACTATGTCAATACTGTACCAGCTTTCTCGGAAATCGCTTTCCCGGACGAAAAGGTCAGCCTCCACAATGATGCGTCAGCCACCATTGCTTTATCTTCTCCTGTTAGCCTCCGCTCTGTCACTCTCCTCTGTTTGGATCTTCCCGGTAAACCGCGATGCCTCCCCGCCAGTCGATACCACGTATACGTGTCGAGTTACTGGATGGCTCTCCACGCACCCTGTCTCCGTCAAGTACCCTCGACATTAGAGACATCCTGAGCCAAGTCAAACGCTGGCCTAGGCTGTTGGCCGAAGACTTTGCATTCGATTATCCTGACGATGCCTTGTACCTGGAAGATGGCTACTTGCGAGGAGTTCCTCCCTTTCCCATGGAACGCCGACTAGCGCTTTTCTTTCTGCATTCTCATCGCGTGCGGCTTCTCTTCCCCACGCACCGACTTGGCTTCGAGCTGGGTGAGTTTTGCAGGGATGAAGAAAGTATTCGTCCTCTTGTGACAGCTCCGACAATCCCACGCATGAAATTGATCATGAGGGAACAACTGTTCGTGCGGAAGTGGGTTGTGAGTTCTACGTC
Organism: Zangia roseola; assembly: GCA_038090095.1. NCBI lineage: Eukaryota > Fungi > Basidiomycota > Agaricomycetes > Boletales > Boletaceae > Zangia > Zangia roseola. The sequence goes on from JBBPMD010000094.1 coordinate 50,415, forward strand.
CATAATCTGCGCGGCTGTGTGCTTATTCGGAAAAATAGGACACTCTGACGTCCGACAACCCCCCAAAACACATCCCTTGGGCATGCGAGAAGCCTGCCACGAAAAGGAAGTCGATTGGAGAACGCTCCGTATGCCTCCCTGATGTGGTCGACTCCCCTCCTGAGCGGCGCAAGGCGGTCCAAGAAAGTTTGCGTGTTACTGATACGAACAAGCTTTCGGCAATCACTGATCAGGTGGCCCACTCGGGAGAGTCTTCCCCCGCTCGTACTTCAACAGAGTCCCACGCGTCAATATCGCAGCTTCCTATTAAGTCCGCGGATATCGATTCTGGTGTTGTCCGCGGGGAGTCAAAGCCCTTGCATACCCCGCACCGCTTCGCGAGGACTTCATTAACATCCTCACCGCTCTCCTTGCTCCCCTCCGGATCAAAGGTTGGGACTATATCAACTTCACCCAATACGCCTTTGGCTGCTCGCCGTGGAAAGTCGCTAGGTGGCCTGACGTTGAAAGGGGGCGTTATCGAGCGCCTGGAATACCCAGATATCCCGACTGCCTTTCGGGGTTCCCCAAGTGTCTGGTCGCCTGGGTTCGACGCGTCCCCTGCTCCATTCTTCACGGACCATCAGAGCATGATCTTGGACCTCAGGTCAAAAAGCGCTGCGCTGGTGAACGGGATCCCTACACATGTTCAGGAACTGCTATCTCCACAAGAAACGGTATCTCCTACCTCGCCGAGTTCCGACGAATGGGCATTCGCTCGGGGACTTGCTACCTTTGACGACACCTACCTTGGATGGACCGACAGTCCAGTTCTTAGGGAGATCCTTGCCGATATAAGCGTTTTTCTACCTGTCAATGCTTCCACGCCAGCAAAGGTCCCTCTTGCTATGCGCCCTGGGTGTATACCTCGATCCGATCCGGCGCCTCCACTGCAATCGTCCGTCGAGCCTGCTAGCGAGCCTCCAACGGTCCCATTGCCTCCTCGTCCCGCTATTGTCAGTCCGTTAGCACCTCCCCACGTAAGAGGCATACTAAAGAAAGCGAAGAGCGTTCGTTTCGAAGACGCGATCGCCAGGGAATCGCAGGATATCACTTCGCCCGTTATTCTCCCTTCTCAGGCCCCTGAAGAATCTCAGTCGCCGCCGCCTCTGGCTGTTCCCGGGCCCTCCGTGAGACCATGCACACTGATGCCGAATGCGACCAAACCGTCAAGTAGTCCACTCCCCACCAAAGAAGTGCCAGTACTTAGCGAGAACACACAAGAGAAGAGACCTGTTCCAAGGTCTCGACTCCCTCCCAAGCGGATCAAAGTGAGCGGAAAACTCGAGCCCAAACGCCCCGAAGTTAGCCACCCGCCCGAAACAACCAAATCAGCTTTGACAGCAACCCCGGTTGAGCATCCCCGTCGAAAACCCCACGGAAAAGAGAACTCAAAGCCCGTCGCAGTTTCTCAGGCTCAAACGAAACACCTGTCCATGGTTGAGACCAATGTGCGGAGGGGAATTGAAGGTACTGCGAGAAACAGACTCTCAACTCCACTGCGGAACATCTTCCGCTTCAGATAGAGCGCCACGGTATACACTTGTTGTATCTTTTACTACACTCCCTTGATAACACACTCCTTCCAGAATGACGATGCCAGACAAGGCTTTTGCGGTTGAGATACCTTGAGGGCGAACATGATGATATCGGCCTGGTGGTCTAGTAGTATGATTCCTTGTTAGGGTTGTCCTGAAATCGAGGAGGTCCCGGGTTCAATTCCCGGCCAGGCCCGAGACTTTTTCCTTTTTCCAGCTTCCATTCCCAGTACTCATCCGGATCGGCAAGCTATTTTTTACGTAAAATGGCGTGATCTCGGGTGTGGGAAGCCAGAGATGCAATCTTCGATTGAAGTTCGTCTATGATAAGTATCGTTATTGTACATAACTTGATTTAGCCGATTTGTTATCGAAACGACGTCTTCGAACATCAGGGAAAAGTCAGGACCGTGCTAATACATTCCATAGTATGATAAGGCAAATTGTGGAAAAGGATTACACTGTGAGGATTATCACGATCCTGATTTTTCCCTGCTCCGCCGGTGATCTCGACTCTCAAGTGTGGATCCGGGCAGTACAAATTGATTGTCGAGCGGAAGGTACATACTAATACAAACCGATACATACCGACCGCCATCATTTTCCGATCACTATGTAGTCATCTAACTCAATTCACTGCAGCATAGCCCGCCTTTTCCACTTCCTCAAGGTAGGTTGCCCACCGTCCATTGTGCCACGTCGCGACATCTTTCCAGATGGCATTGGTAACCTTGAACCAAGTGAGCCACCCAGCGAGAACACCATCCGCATAAGACACGGTGTTGCCCAGCACAAACTTGCCCTCGCTCTTGGCCAACCACTCATCGACCGCATTGAACCCTTCCTTGCCCTTGGCCACGTCCGCCTGACGGGTCGCACCCTCTGGCGAGAATTCCTCGATCTTCTTGCCAAAATTGGCCTCTCGGGTCGCCCTAAAGTACGCCTCGCTGCGGGGGTTGAGGGCGGCACAGCTGACAGCGAGCTGCAACAACAAGACCCCACCGAGGGCGCCGACGACACCGCTCTCAAAGGCCGCGATGAGCGGCTTGGAGCCAGCCGGGAAGAGGGTGGCTCCCTGGTTGGGGTACGTAGCATCGAGGTACTCGGCGATCAGAAAAGAATCTGATACGACTTTGCCGGTGTTGGGGTCGCTGATGATGGGGAGGGTGTACGCGGGCGAGCCGTCGCCTTTGGTGCCTGTGGGAGGGGCGCCGATATCTTTGGCGAGGGCTTCAATGTCGGGGTATTCTACCCACTCGGTCTTGTAGGGGACACCCTTGATGTTGAGTGCGTACCTGCGATTGTGTTTAGCCCCGCGACGTTCTGAATCCCAATCGAAAGTCATCTCACCTCGTTTTCCATGTGTTGGGGGACCATGCATTGATTCCCAATTTGCTGGGGATATCGTAAAAGACGATTGGGGAGGGCATCGTGAAGTCAAGGATACCTGCGGGAAGAAAATCAAAGCCTGGTTTATATGTGGTCGACATTGGGAGCGCGGGGTGATATTATGATCCCCATGCTATGTTTATCGCGACATTTTCCTCGCGGATCAGACTTTGGAATAGAAAGAAGCGCACTCGAGAAAAACGCCTGACAAAGAAACGCAGTAAATTGCACAATCGGATGCATGGATTTATTTCTTACAAAGCTCACGGCTTGAATCTTCCCAGGTCCCTGGTCATCGTGACTAATATTGATACGAAAAATACACCCACTGCCTCTGCCAAGGATCACCGAGGCCGAGACTATTGTTATATCAGCCAGGGAGAAGGGGATTTCCTTTCAACCACCTCTGTGCCCGTGGGGGAACCCACGTGTACTTCCCCTTCCAGCGAAACCAACACGAAATATCGATAACCTGGGAATGCCCGATGAACCGGAG